>JAOTAV010022660.1:0-22518 GCA_026546445.1 Cyclargus thomasi
GTCCCTCGGGTACTTAGCACAGGGCCAGACTGACGTGGTGTGAAGCGTCCATAGATATTATTATTATTATTATATTACTGTTTCTAACCTATTTTGCTGAATATTTGTGTCCGTTACAAGAGACTTGAGAACGGTTTATATATTTTACAAATTAGCTCGGCAGGACAACGTCTTTCAGGTACGCTGGTTTAATTTAAAAGTGTTACCGTGGGTTGGGATCAGAAGATGTCTCATTTAATACTCATTTTAATACTCATCCATGACCCAGGAACATTGAAAAACTTTTTGTTCCGTCAGCGGGATTCGAACCCGCGGGCCGCGATCCCCGACGTCAGCTGCCAAAACGCTCGTTGCGATGAGTAGGCACCGCAAAGGAAGATCTTCCGGCCGAGCGAGATAGCATGCTCGGCCAGGGCCGAAGCCCCGTCGACGTCATTTCAGTCGTTCTGTATATGTTCACCGTTCGCCGGAAATTCGATAGCGCAATGCAGGATTGTTAGGCTAATTGTGGGTACGGCCACATCACTCTTCCCGAAGACTTTCGGTCGAATTTCTTCGATGCGTCTTGTACTTGCGCTGTCCGTTGAGGGCAGTGGTTACGCGTGCAATGATCAGGAGAAGCATTCTGTTGCCCCCGTTCAAGCCGGACGTCCGGGCTCGACCTTTTGAAGAGTAGGCCTACAGGCCGCGGCAGCGCAGGATTGTTAGACTAATTGTGGGTACCGCACACACCACACGCTCAACCACTGCGCTACAGAGGTCGTCACCTTTACGTGCAAGATATTTTGTTAGAAAAGTACAAACTAGTCGTTTTATAAACAGCTTATCCAAGCCAAATCTCAACAAGCAAACCGACGAAGAGATTAATGCAACTAAATACAAAACATGTTAATAGTTCTGGAAAGTTAGCTGCGGTAGCCAGAGCCGGTTTTAGTTAATTTGTAATAGTTAAATAAAGTTAGCGTTTGAACCGTGTTAAGTCCGCAATTTAATTCTAAGGACCCGTCCGCACTGCGATAACATCCGCGCGATTTTGTAACTCTACGGTAACACATTGAATCATATAAGAGTTTCCATACTGGCATATATACAAAAATTGCGAAAAAATCAAATATGAAAAAAAAACACTGATCGTGCTCGTCACGCCACCACAAGCCTTTTTTACACCAAAAATGCATTCCGCGTATGATGAGAGAGATCCTACCGCGGATGTGTAGGTCTCGCTGCGGTCGACAGGATGATGTTGACTGCATCCCTACCCCCCAACACTAAAACTCTCCGAAGACGGAGCCACGAGTACGACACCGCGACCGTAGCTCAATCAGCACGCTACCGCAGGCCACGGTTAGAGCTGCAATAGGTCGCTTTAACGCTTCCACGTTGTTCTAACGTTGACGTTGCAACGGCACAACAGACCAGTGTGTTTTAGTCTCAAAGTCAAACCATGTTAAGTCCACAATTAACTTAAAGTTTTAAGATGCGTTTGCTTACTGCAGATGCAGACTTTTGCAGACTAAGAGCTGAAATACAGAAGTTTATTATAAGCTAATTGCATTATCCGACGGCGAAAATGAAATGGGGGTTTTATGTTTAACTTTGCAACTGAATGCAACGCAAATTAGTGCTGACTTTAGCTTTTTTTATTTAATTCGGGGAAAAAGAGCCAACTGGTCATCCGATGAAACCTTAATAAAAGACAAACACAATTTTTTATCAAATACACGACCGGTTTCGACAAAGTCATCATCAGGTCGAAACATAATTTGTCGAAACCGGTCGTGTATTTGATATAAATTTGAAAAATCAAGTCAATTGTTTGCGTCGTTACAGCGTGAAGGAAGGACAAACAAACAAACACACTTTGCCATTTATGATATTAGTAAGGATTAATTTAATTTTCCGAATGCAAGCGAAGACAAAAGCTAGTTTCTTATAAAATGAAAGAATATTACAGAACTTTTTAACACTCTTATTATTAACTATAAAAGCGAAATTAAGTATTATAATATCTCTTTTTTGTTACACTCTGTATACGCAATCAGCAATTCTCCAACTGCGGCGCAAAGCATTACTGTTCGCACTTTAAATCCAACGAATTAAGCCCACTCGGCCATATTGGGCGACTGACCGCCAATTTGTAGAGTGATCAGATTTTATTGTGGCATAATATCGGAAGAAGTTTATGATTCAATATCCATAAAATATGCTATGACGACGCTCGACGACGGTAACCGGTTTCATTGCAAAATACTGTCAGAGTGTATAGAACCAAGTAGGTTGTATTTGTAGAAGCGAACCGTACGCAGCATGCATGTGTGCGCTGTAGTTATGCGCCGAGTACGCACACACAAACAAAATAAGCGCTGCGTTATAATTATAATCCAGTAGAGTCTTACAACTTTGGGTGCATGCGCCACACATATAAGAGTCATACCGCAACGTGACACGACGATAAGCATAAACGCGTTTGAAAATTGTTATGTACTGGTTTATGCCCGCAACTTCGTTGCGCAAAAATTTGTATATCAAACGGGAACCGTACATTTTCCTGGGATAAAAAAGTATTGTATTTTCCAAACCTAATAGCTACTAAAAATATTCAAAACCGTCCAGTAGTTCCTGAGATTAGCACGTACAAACAGACAACTTAATATTGTCGATATGTGTTCTATTACTGATCCTTAGCACCCCACTTTGACTATTTTGTAAAAATATTAAATGTACAGACACTCCAATTTTACTGTTTCATTATATGTATAGATATAATTGACAGATTACAATTTCAATTGCATGATGACTCACGCCATTAGTCTTTCAATTCTATCCAAATTTAGAAACGGACTGTCGACAAACGACGCATAGAAACGGCTCCTTACGTCATCTTCATAGAAGCGGTCCTTTTCTATGAAGATGACCTACTTAGTTTTGTGTAAGTTGAGTCAAACAACTAGCAACATAAGTATAGTCATTAAAGTGATTATATCCTAGCCGGTTACAGACTGCAGCTGTTTTCAGCGGCCATTCGTCTTAATGTGTCCGCAGACGGACGTTTAATCTTGATCAAAACGTAATTTTTCAAAGACAAAGCTCAATTTCGATCCAGTATATCGTCGACGGAACCTTTTTACTGATAGGATGATTGAAGATCTATCGAGTCTAAAGTGTGACAAATAAGTGATCTAATTAGCAGCACTTAAAGTCTTTGTGATCTTAAAGGACCAACTCATGTCACTTACTCATACTTTCATCGTTGATAGATTCCCCGTGAACTCTTTATAAGGAACCTTAAAGTACATAACACGTACACGCACACACACACACGCACACACGCACACGCACACACGCACAGGAGGCTTAAACGACAAGAAGTGGTATTGTAGGTGAAACTTAGTATCTCACGATACTTACTGTAACAATGCGTTCCAAATTCTAAAGAAATAGGACTCTTTGTAAAACGCTACGGACGTGGACAAAATTTTTAGCAACTTCTAATAGTGGGTGGATAAAAGATATTTGATTAAATGTATCTTCTCGTCTAACACATAAAGTTCAATTTCGAAAAGCATGTAACAAAATATTTGAAACAAAAGTGTTTTAAAAAACACATTGTGGTTTTTCCGTACAATATGTCATAGAAGTGGGAAACTCGGATTCCGCTTCGCTAAGACTTTTAGGCTTTAGTATTAATATCAGAAATTATTACTGTCTTATCCAAAAGGAAAGTTTTAAATTCAAAAAACTTCAACATAACTAAGTTTTGATGAGTCGACAAATTTGATCCATTATTTAACTTTGATTTAATAGCAAACCGTGCCAAAAGTTAGTTAATCCAGCGAAAACACCGGTGTTGAAAAATAATTCGATTAGTTGACAAAATCACTTTGTTTTTAACTTCGTAGAGGTAAAAACATGATTTACATTGAGTCAGTAAATCCGAACCAACCCCGAGACTCTAAGTATCTCTATACCAAATTTCAGGAAAGTCAGTTCAGCGGTTTGAGCGTGAAGAAGTAACACAAAGACAGCTTCGAGGTTTTTTTAGGGCTTTGGCCCGCCACACTTTCCCACCACTGTATCTCCTGTGTCGCCAGGATCATCATCCAACCACGAAAACCCTTTGATATGATCTCAGGGAGCCCGAGGGACGTGCTAAAGCTGACTTGGGACACGCAACGAAATTAAACAGAAGAAAATAGGAGGAGTAGGAAATACCAGT
This sequence comes from Cyclargus thomasi, assembly GCA_026546445.1. Taxonomy (NCBI): domain Eukaryota; kingdom Metazoa; phylum Arthropoda; class Insecta; order Lepidoptera; family Lycaenidae; genus Cyclargus; species Cyclargus thomasi. Next base: position 4,217 of record JAOTAV010022660.1, read on the forward strand.
TTTTTCCCTCCCCATAGAAGCGGTAGACAGCACAAAGTTGCAATGACCGAAAGTCAAAGAAATAACGGGGTGCTTCCACGGGAACAATGGTAAATTATTATTATTACTAAGTTAAAATCTATTTGAATTAATTGTGTTAGATTGTTTTTAATAGTAAATGTGCCAAAAACCGTAGTATCTGGTATTTCCTACTCCTCCTATCTTCTTCTGATTAATTTCGTTGCGGGTCCCAAGGCAGCTTTAGCAAGTCCCTCGGGCTCCCTGAGATCATATCGAAGGTTTTTCGTGGTTGGATACCGCTGCTGATCCTGGCGACACAGGAGATGCAGTGCTGGGAATGTGTGGTGAGCCAAAGCCCGTTTTAAAGACTGCCTGGGAAAAGACCGACCGTGTTCTTCTATAGGGAGAGAGATTAAAGCTTGTTTTGTAGTTTGTTGCATAATTTGTTTTTTTCTTTTATGCAGATTCGCGGCGTACTTCCAGCAAGGCGATATGGAGAGCAACGGCAAGTACGTGACGAGGAGCGGCGCGCGCGTCGGCTACAGCACCGGGCCCGTCGTGTGGGGGGAGCCCGGAACCAACGGCCAGCACGCCTTCTACCAGCTCATACACCAGGGCACCAGGTAAGACGGGTGTAATGGCAAAACGTGACGCGGGGCGAACCGTGATTTTGAATTGCCGTATAAAGCTCAACATAAGATGTTTCGACTGTAGCATCACTTTGCACAACGAACTAATACACGTCCCACACTTCAGCATTATGCGTCTTAAGCGTAAGTTAACAAGTTTATCGCAGTTAATTCTCGTATTGTCCCTCTGTATATTGTACTGAAGTAATGCTGTGCAGGTGTGATGAATACTAAAGATATCCCAACAAACTCATAATATGTCAATGCACTGGTGTTGATTCCCAAACGAATCAGGGCAGAATTAACATCAGGGAACTATTTCACTGACTTACATTAATTGCGGATATAAGTGAAAGAAGCGAATAACTAACATATTACAACCTTCAAGGAAATAATCATTTTTTTCCCATAGAATTTCGACAAATCTTGTAACTCAGTATAATTATAAATCCACATCATTTTAATTTCAAATTATTTTTCCGGCCCTAAAGCGTCCGTTTATACAAAAATCTGTTGTGTGTTGTCCGCTTCTTCCAACTACTTATGTGTTCGATTGTATCTCGTCAGGCTGATCCCGTGCGACTTCATAGCGCCGGCGCAGACTCACAACCCGATATCTGGCGGCGTCCACCACAAGATCCTGCTCGCCAACTTCCTCGCACAGACCGAGGCGCTCATGAAGGGCAAGACGGAGCAGGAGGTAAGAAACGCTTAGTAGCTTTCCTGGATAAATGGACTAACCAACACATAAAGAACCGGCCAGTAGTTTCTAAAATTAGCTTGTTTAAACAAACAAACTCTTCAGCTTTATATTATTAGTATGAATGTGCACCGATTAAAAAATGTTAATGTTAGTGTAGTAATTGAATGCTGTATTGGGTCTGACATAAGCTTCTTCTATACACTCTGAACTCATGCATGTCATTCTGAATGACCGTTTAAGGAGCCATTTAAACCTTTGCCAAGTTCCGATATGAAACCGCCCTTATAAGAAACGGTGTCTGTAACTTACCTTCCAGGCTAAAGCGGAACTGGAGAAGAGCGGTATGTCAGGCGGGGCGCTGGACAAGATCCTCCCGCACAAAGTGTTCCTCGGCAATCGACCCACCAACTCCATCGTAGTCAGGAAACTCACGCCATTCACACTCGGAGCTCTCATTGGTAACGTATACTGAAAAGGCATTCATTTTCTCGTGTGGTATGGAAATGGGTTTCAACACGGGACCGTGCTAGCGGAATAAGAAGTGTCGTAATGTTATATAATATCGGCGAAATTTACCGACTACCAGACACAATTTCGCATTTTAAGGGGCTCTGACAGACGATGTATGGTGTACCTGTCAAATAATGTTGCGGATAGCCTATCAGGATGTGGTAAAATAAACCGAATCGATTTCGCCGTTGGCGAGATTGAGCGAGACTTGTAAAATTTTAAAATTGATTTTTTAATATATATTTTGTAACAATGTAAAGGTTTTTTTTAATGACAGACATTATCTTCCAGCGATGTACGAGCACAAGATCTTCACGCAGGGTGTGATCTGGGACATCAACTCGTTCGACCAGTGGGGCGTGGAGCTCGGCAAGCAGCTGGCGAAGGCCATCGAGCCCGAGCTGCAGGACTCCGCCCCCGTCACCAGCCACGACGCCTCCACTAACGGACTCATCAACTTCCTTAAACAGAACTTCTAAACTGTCATAGCTTTACTCTGTTGTACGCGCGGTCATATGTGTGGGTAAACCTTGTTTACGGTGAACGCCCAACGAAACAAATTTTAGAATTCGATGTATGAAATGACATGAACCTTGCACATTTCCTCTTGCCGAATTGTTCGCTGTCAATGTTAAATAGGGCTTCGTGTGCGTTAACTATTACCTGCCGCGTCACTGCCACATGAATAAAAGTAGTGTATTCAAGTTCACGCACACATATGGCCGCGCACACAACTGAGTTGAACTATCTGTTAATTGTGGCACTACGCTGCATCGGAGCGCCAATCCACATACATCTTAATATAATATCAATGCGGAAGTTTGTTTACATGTTTGTAGATCACTAACTACTGAACGGATTAGTGATATACAGGTAGGCTATAGGCTGACTTCAATTTTGGGATACTTTATTTCTCCCGTGGGAAACATTATTTTCACACAGAAAGGCTGTAATGCTGGTATTCTATTGTGAAATCGTATATCAGTGTCTCTGCAGTAGTATCATCGTATTCGGTCACGCCTTTTATCCACTTTATCCCAGTTTCTGAGGTATTTTAATATACATACGTAAAATAAGCAGTTGGACTACGTATTTTACATATGTGATTCAATCTTCGTTTTTAAATATCAGGACTCAGACATTCAGAATAATATTACATGTAATAATATTATTCTGAATGTTTAATGAGGCCTGCTAAGCAGACTCAACCAAGTTTCCCGAAAGTTATGTATTTAGACACTGAAAATTATAATATATTGAGAATGTTTTATAGAGTTTTAGATGTTTATTTTATTTATTAAGAGAAGTATTTAATGTAGGATATGAGATTAAGGTCAATGAACTCATACTCACTTTTGTGTACTTAGTTTATTCAAAATAACACAAAAAATTTAGTTGGTTCGGTTACAATTTCTAATTGCTGGGATTTTTTGAGATGGTCTGTATATTTTTTGTTTTAAATATTAATATAATATAAATAATGTAAAGTTTTTCCGTATTTATTATTATTTAGTAGTATCATCACAATATTGTTATGCGATGTAAGATGCAAAAATATTTTATTTATCAAATAAATAAATTATATTACACTTATAAATCTTTTATTTTCACAAAAAACCTCACAAATATGATAAAAGAAAAACGCAAAGCTATGAGTAAGAATTTTTATTATTGGTAGTTTTTCAAAAATGACTCAACATTCTATTGCAGAAAAATAAAATTTCAAGTCATTGTTGTGCATTAAAAATATATTCAGGGAAAAATTATAAAGCTTATATTTTCTTAAGATGCAGTAATCGTCAATTTTAAATAATGAAACTTAAAAAAATAACTATTTTAGAGAAGTCAAAGATTTATGCATCCTCTGCTTTTTCCAGCTATTATACAGAATTACAAGTACAAACTGTGGAATGTGATTTTTCATAATATTGACCAGGGCCAACTTAGCTCAAATTATTTAAGGTACAACTTGAAAATTGTGTCCAGCACTTACAAATCGCTCGTATTTTAGTAAGATCTGAAACAAAACAGATTGCTCTTATAATATAATATTATGTATTAAATTCTCATGTCACATTGTTTGTTCAGTTAAAAAAAATTACTTACATTTACTATTCATACCCTGCAGAAGAACAAGAAATATTTTATATGGCCAAATAATGTATGCCGGGTCAGCTAGTATTCAGCCGTTTGTTCACTGAACGCGGCCGCCGTTTACAAGATTATTTGGACGAATAAAATCCACCTTATGATCTAGGCTATAGGTTTCGTTTTATAGCCACATTGCTCTAGCATCCATGTCGTCACTGCTCTGTATTGGCGTAGAGCAAAATGAAACCTAAAGTCTATGTCATACAGTGGACAATAGCCTAATAGGGCCAAAGGTTGACCAAGCAAACATTATTGGCCTTATAAAATATTTCTTGTCACTGAAGGGTGTGAAACTCTGTACCCAGATAGATAGATATTTTTTTCGGTGCTGCTACTTTCACAGTGAAACTTTTATATAATATCCTGTGATAAAGAAATTTACCTTAGATTAAATGTTATTTAGGTTTTCTGCCGCGGCCGCCGCTCCCCGTTTTGGCTTTTTTGTTTGCTTGCTTCTTTTTCTCCTCCTCGGCTTTTCGTTTTGGATTTGGTGTAGTTGATAATACCTGAAAACCCAAAAGAATATAAACCTCACTAGAAATTGTATAACATTATGATTATCACAATTTACAAAGTTAAGTGAACTTTTTGCATCTGTACTATATCCCTTGGGATCATCAAACATTTTAATTTTTTCACATCAGCGTCGAAAAACAAAAAACAAAAAACCTTTATTCAGATCTTCATGCATGCATTTGTTACTTTGCCTAAAGGTTTTTAATCTATCTGATTGCCTTATAGCAAAGGCCCCTCCGAAAAAAAAAATTACTAAATACAACTGATTAACTGCAATGCAGTTGTTGTGCTTTTGGGGAATGCCCCAAAAGCAGTCTCACTTTGAAGAATCCATCCAGTCGTCCCTGAGTGGTGCCAGTGCGAGCCTTCATCAGCTTCTTGGTGCCATTCCGTACTCGCTCCTCGTTGAACTGCTTATCACCGCACAGGAACTTCACCAGACCCTCCTCGTCAGGATCACACCATTTCAACTGTAACAGTAAACATGTTTGTTACATTATGGCTGACTTTTATATTTAATCTTACATACTCAATACTGTAACAGTTCTCAAATAAGGTATTTATTTTCCAATTCTTAGTTTTCAAAATAATAAATAATGGGTGCTGGTGAGAAGTGGTGAGATGTCCTGAGTGCAGGCAGTTTGGTCATATATTTTTGTGCGGCGTTGCGAAATAATGAATTAGAAGCTTTTGAAACATTATCAAATTGATTCCATACATAATCAAATGACCAAATTTGTCCCAGAAATCATCAAAAATAAAAATTTCAGGTTTTGTGGCTTACCATTTCTTACTGCACTGCACACTTTCTTAATATTTTTTGAGGATCTATTCAAGGTTAAATACTGTACAAAAATATATTATCAAAAATGTACCTACTGACTACCTTCACTATAGATTTCTCACCAGCCCTCAACAACATAGCTACAAGTGAGAGCATAGTGCAAGATCTTATTATTTTATGCTGTAATATCCTCTTATAAATGACCCATATTTTTTGGTTCTGGTTACTTTAATTATAAAAGCCTTTAAAATTCAAACATGCATTAATAAACTTTACAAAAAAAACCTCTAAATCCTTAGGATCAGCAACTTCAGGCTCCAGAAACAGGGATCTCGCCTGCTCGAAATTCCAGTCTTCCGGTGGCACATACTTGGCTGTGTCAATATTCTTGAGTATCTCCTCCAAGCTGCGGTGCTGCTTGATCAGCTCTATAGCTCTCTTGGGTCCTATACCTCTGATAGAACCACAGTAGTCACAGCCAAGAAGAATGCAGAGATCAATGAACTGGAAACGACAAGCTGTGTATTCTTATGTGTAGTTGTCAAAGAGAGGACTATACAGATGAATTTAATAAAAAGCTTGTGAAAATAGCTGGTTTAAGTTTATTTGTGTTATAATGTACTACTATGGGTTTCAAACCAGTGCTCTGGTTCTTGCCTCATGGCAAGAATCATAGAAGATGATAGTTCTCCAAATGGTTACTAACACATTGCAAAGTTCTGGAAAAGAAAGAATTACTTAGAACTAAACCTTTTTTTTTTGTGTACTTTTTTTTTTCAGTATAACATGTGATAGGTTTATGAATTTTTTACTTATAATAAATAAATTTTTACCTCCTTTTGGTTGAGTTCTAAGCCTTCCAAGACTTGATTTAGATGGAACTCCTGTACTGGCATTTTCCTTGCTTCAGAGAATGTGAGGTGACGAAGAAGCACATCAGCTCCAAATGTCAGGGCATCCATATCCTCAGTAGCTGTAGCATAAACCTTGCCAGACTTAACCTGTACAATAACAAAAGCAAGTTGATTGCAAATTTTCAAATTAAAAAAAATTGATATCTGCTTATTTTTATGAATATTTATAGATATAGCACTTATTATGTTACTGATGAGAGCCATTATGTTTTGTATCTGAGATACCCATGTAACCATACACCTAGTGCTGGTAAGAAATTAATGTCCAAATTTCAAAATATATAAAAAATAGTATTAATTGGAAAAAATAGTCAATTTTATCAACACTAAAAGTATTTTGTTTAATTGCTATTAATTATAACACTTAAATCCTTTAAATATTGTTACCAAAGCAGCACATTGTGCTTCAGCTTCACAAGGTGCGTCAACACACGGAATTCCCATTAGCTTCAACAGCTCTTTGGCCTCTTCGCTGTGTTGTTTGGTAACTTTCACTAATCTTCGGTTAAATTTCTCAATTGATGCTGTATCACCTAGAACAATAATTATAAATGTTAGATATGTATATTAAATATGTGTATTATATAATAAAAAACTTAAATATATACAAAAGCATTAAATATATGTTTGGTACCTGTAACACAAGTCCCTTGCGTACTTAGCACGGTGCCAGATTGATGTGGTATGAAGCGTTCATAGATATTATTATTATAATAAAAATCTTAAATATGTGTATTATTTTTGCTGTCTGATACCTGTAACACAAGTTCTTCGGGTACTTAGCATGGGATATATAAGATCAAAAATGCATACAAAACAATATTTATTGAATGCAAGTTATTAAGATAATGGGCTAAAAGCTATGCAGAATGACAAAAATCCCAGTTTTTCAGTAATAACTTTTTACCTAAATTTTAAATTTTACCCATCTCTTTCTCTCAAAACATAATTTTGTATGAACTTGATATGCAGCTCATAGAATTTGACTTTATAGTTAATATTAAATATCTCAATCTGTCTATTAAAAAACAAGACAGATTTTTGTCTACTGAAAAATGAAACAAAGAATTAAAAATCATGTATATTCATTATATAATTCATTTTTCATAAAAAGTGTAGTTAGATAGTACCTGCTTCAGTGGCCTTCTGTAGCTCCTTTTCAGCTTCCTCCCTTCGTTCAGCTCTTTTGTTAAGTTGATGGGATTTCATGTCTGGTGGTTTACCATCAAACACGTAGACAGGCTTTATACCATTTTCCACCAGCCTGATTGTTCTGTAGAATGTGCCCATTAGATGTGACGTGGTCTCGCCATCCACGGACGTCAACTGGGCACCTACAAATCATTGAAATTATGGTAATAGAGTAGATTACAAGTGCACTAATTTAATTATTCATTTGTGAATAACAATGCTTCATTATTTACCTTCACTCCTTACGGCGATCAAAAATTGATACAAACTCATAGATGCATCGACTGCAACCTTTCTCCCTGCAAATCGGTTTAAAGTTTAATTGTTTGTATATGTTATAAGTTATAGCTAATGTATGTCTCGTTAACAGAAAACTAGTCAATTTTTACCTAGTATGGGTATCGATATTTCAGCTAGTTTTCTCTTGTTGGACATTTTCTTATGTTTTTACGCATTACTTTATCAAAGTCATCATTGTAGTTAATGTGACCGTGTTGTATGGTACTTACCGAAATAATTTTTTATTTCCATTTCTTTAACAGCATGTGGAGCAATGTCTGCTATTAGTTTAGATAGCCCTAAAATACCCATGTTGGAGGTGTCAGAACTTTTAGGTGAGCTCTAAAAATTTGCTGCCTGAATGTAATTTATTACTTATCCTTAAGTTTATTTACAATATCGTGATTGAGATTGAATTTTGTTTTAGGCCGGTTTGCGACTTGACATTTTGAAAATATGATTGACATTAAATTTGGCGCGAAAGCCAATAAAAAAATACAATTTATAGTCAATACGAATCTATGGACTTCCTCTATCCACAGATTGAAAAATTTCAATCATCAGTTTTGAATTTCGATTTTTGATGTTATTTTGATTTTGTGATTAGAAGGGGCCCGAGGGGGTTTATGTGGGATGTGAATAAGCGACGTTGTGTTTTTGTATTTCAGCGCTTAACATTGTGTTGTTTCGGTTTTCAATTAGTTATAACGGTAGAATAAAAAAAAATACCAATTAGTCATCATGCACAAGTAAAGACATACAAGTTCTTCGCTATTCGTGTTATTTTATGGATACTTGATACTTCTGACTCCATTCAAAATTTTAATAGAGTGTCTACCACTTTACGAAATAGATTGATTTGATGTTTTGACTGCACTGACGTTTTATTTTGACTATGACTAAACTTTCGACTTGACGATGAAAAACGGTACCTAAAAACTTTTAAGGCAGCGTTTTTCATTTTTAATATAAAGTAACAAGAATTTTAACGCCTTTTACTTGACATCAGCCATGGTTATATAACCGAAGCACAAAACCATACTTTATAAATTATAATGTGCTCACTGCTCAGACTCTTTAGAGATACAATATTCTATGCATAAGTATTGTATTGCAAAGTCTTTATGACACTTTGCTTGTGTTCTATGACACTTTGACACTGGCGTTTTGAATTTTAATGCGTTATGGTGGTAATCGGTAGAATATCATCCATCAAATATTCTCTATAATGCACAAGTGTGGGCAAATTATACAACTTCAAGAAACGTGTTTTTTTTATGTATTTCTGTAAAACTCCACTAGAAATTATAGCAAAGCGTCTTCCACTTTACTAAATCCACTGACTTGACTCCTTTACTGCACTGACGATTTATCTTGACGAAATATTGTAACGTTGCTAAAATAATTTGACCAAGAAAATTGATTTCCCGCCTTTACTCGACACTGGCCATGGTTAATGGTTATATAGCTGTAGCGCCAAAAAAAAAAAGATGAGATTCTGTCACAGAATTTCTGTGGTCCGCAACTCAAAAATGACAAAAATGTCAAAAATGATCAAAACAAAGCAATATTGATTAAAAACCACATTTTATCAATTCGTTGTATCAAAATAATAAGTTCAAGGTCATCCTCGTCTTATATTATATATATAATATGAGACGAGACGAATACATCATAGTAACAAATTGTTCAGCCTTCAACCTTTGCTTCAACCTTAAACCTTTCTTATAAATCACCTGATTCTCTCTCTCTCATTTAACTTTAATCTGTGTTTGATTGTGGCTTTGTTCTGAATTCATTGAATAATATTACACTCAACGGTGCAACATTACACAAACAAAATGGGAAGCTATCTATCCATTAATTTGGAACAACAATATAAGAAAAACGAAAAATTTATCCAAACATTAAATGAAACAATGGTAGGTTCTGATTTTTTAGTCGAGATGTAGCCTTAGGGGCGCTGATGAAAAAGAGTCAGAAAATGTGAAAAACTGTGCTATTTTGGTACTTCCAAAAAAATGAGTACACTTAGTGTACTATGCTTGTTGGTACAACTGTTGGTGGAACTTTATTCTTAGCTTTTTGAAATAAGTATGGCAAATATAGTGTTGTTGTTGTTATAGACAATCAATGGCTCAAGATTATAATGTTGGCTGAACATTATTTCAGATGGAAAGACAAATTCAGATGCAGAATCAAATGGCTATGAGACAGAAGGCAATGGCTATAGCGATGAACAGAGATTTCTTTCTGTACTTTTCTACATTCTCAGCAATAGCTGCTACCGCCCTCATCTCAGGGTAGATATTTTCTTGATTTCTTTATTTCAAATTACAGCCAAAATTCAGGCTGAATTCCTTAGACTACCTTACAAAATACTGCTTTTAAACATATCTCCTGTTACAACATATCTCTTAAAGCAATCACATTTCACTGGCATTGTCTGAAAATACTAGTTCTAACCGTTAGAATAGCGATCTATGTTGTAAACATTTTAAAGGGTATCCTAAGGTAAGAATATCTGGGACAATAAAATGATAAACAAGAGTCTTTATGGTCTATTGTAGTAGTTTTTTTTCTTATTTTTATCCTCTATCAAAATTTTTTTATCATGTTTCAGGTTTAGGAAAACTAGAAAGCCAGTATTTCTGGGCCCTCTTTTACCATTGACTTTCTCAAATATATACTACTATGACATGGCTTATGGAAGTAAATTGCATAGAGTGAGATGTAAGTCATACAAATTTACACAATGCTGGGAAAAACAATATACATATTTACAAAATTATATATTTAAAAAAAAATGTGTCAGCAAAGCCTAATATTATTTTAACCTGTATTTCAGTGGAAGCTGAGTATATCATGAACTATCATCCAGACTTGTTGGCTGTGCCATGTGGTCTTCCATCCCCCTCGTCTATTGATCAAGGCAGACTGAAGGACGAAGAAGAGAAACTGATCCACCCTCCGGCACCACAAGTGTAATAGAAGGCTGTCTTTCTTTACCTGTGATAAAGCAAAAATAGCATGCATACTCTTTTTTTGTTGTAGAAAGTATGCATTGAAGACCTATATTTTTATAGACTAACTTATATTGACGTAGGGCACAAATATAATCAACTTGAAAAAAATGTTACAAGACTTAAAGGTTATTAGCATTATGACTTCTCAGTACTTCATTAATAAGTGTACTTACAGTTAGATTATCTGCTAAAACATCTTGTACTTATTTTATCAAATAATGTTTAAGTTATAAAGTTGTCTTCCATTAAAACGGTATTCAGTGCCTTAATAGATAAAGAAAGTTTTTTAATGTTTTAAAAAGAATTTTATTTAGTAAATAGTGATTATATAATAAATAACATCATTTTGTTATAATTAAGAATATTTTTATACAATTTTTATTTCTTTTATCTAGTGTAATGAGATTCTATTTATATATTTTTGTTAAAAATGTTCCATAGTTTCATCAAAAATTGGTTGTGAATGGTACAACATTAAATATTTTGCACTTTACACACTAGATAGCCAAAGAAATTGTAAATGTACTAAATTTGTCTGGATTTTCTGTTTTACCTTATGGAAATTCAAATTATTACTAGACAAAAATGAGTAATTTGCAAGGATTTTGGGACCAAAGTGTCAAGTCGGTACTAAATATGTGTTTATTGTTTGTGCTTCAAATAGTGTTTGTAACATGTATAGTATACGGTCAGCTCGGGATTTTTTTGTACTAACAAAAAAAATAGTATGAATTATCCAATTTTCTATTTTCTTGGGCAAATATTATTATTATTATCCTTTATTAGTAATTTCTATTCTACATCATAATATGTTTTAAGCATAAAAGTTTGTTTGCTTGCTAGAGCGCCAATCACATCAAAACTGGCGAGTGGCGAACTATTTATTTAATTACAAATAAAGGTTAAAAGACTTTAATCAAATTTTGTAAATCGAAAAGGTGTTAGCTGATTTGAAATAAAGGATTCATGGACGTCGCCGTGCCGCGTAGGGTAGGGTAGGGTGCATATTGAGCAACTATGAAAACTTTCATAAGCGCTTTTCGACTACACGATCCACAGAGCCCTACGCACCTGGTGGGCGTGTCCCGTACATACAAAAACATAGGAAACTTGCTCCCTGTCCCATATTACACTACTCTGTGTTACGAACTTAGTGCACTGCGGATCGTATAGTCGAATAGGCGCTATAATATGTTGCTTACACTCAAACATAAACACGTCGCGGCACGGCCATCGTATGCAGCACGGGAAAAAAAACTTTTTATTTGTCTCTGGTTTCCACTGGCATTTGGCCTGTTCCAAAGCTGTTTGAGCTTTGGAACAGGCGCTAAGTAGATGTATCTGAAGTCTTACTAGCCAATCAAGGCTATTTTAAAACTTAATTAAATTCTTGCTAGTTTTTAGTATGTTTGATTGAACACACTCTTTCTGTTGTCATTTGTCAATACTCAACTGTCATGTTTGGGTCAAGTTTTTATCGAACATGTCGATTCAAATTGTGGTTGGAAAATTTTTAATTTATAATTAAAAAAGAGTGACTATTTCCTCTGAGAAATTTGCAAAAAATATTTATTTAAATCGTAAATATTGGAATTTGATTATAATTACCGGCTACGAAATTGTCTCAGACATGGGGAGCTATTTGTCGGTGAACTTAGAAGACCAATACAAAAGAAATGAAAAATTTCTTCAAAGTCTTAATGAGATTGCAGTCAGTATTTAAATGTTTATCATATATATCTAAAAGTTTGTTTGCCTGACCTTAAAAAAGCCTATGGTGAAGGTCAAATGTCATTAGTGTTTTTGTTATGATCACTGTTGTTTTTAAGGTTTTTTCTATTTAGTTTTAGAAGTATTGCATAGTAGATTTTATAAGTTCTTCCTCTTATTTACTATTAAAAATATTTAAACATTGTACAAGGATTCAAAGGTTTACCGTGCTTTTATGGCATATTGAAAACATCAATCAAATCGTCATCAATGACAAAAAAAACAGAGAAACTTGATTAGTTAAACATGGTATAGATATTTTTGTTACAGTATGGTACATACATTTTTTGACATGCAGATAGGTCTCTAATGCAAATAAAACCAATTTATGAAACATTTTACATAAATATCTGTTGCATAAAATATTTTCTAAACTTGTTTTATTTCACAAATTTGACCTGTACTTGCTTTTGTGAATCAAAAAGAGGTATTTTGTTGCTTTGTAATATTTGTCTGTTGATTTATTGCTTGCTAAAAATGTACAATATTTACAGACGGAAAGACAAATTCAGTTAAAAAATCAAATGGCACAGAGACAAAGAGCTATGGAAATAGCAAAGAATAGAGATATCTTTTTGTATTCTTCAACATTCTTCGTGGCTGCTGCTGTGGGATTGTTCACGGGGTATGCTTGACATCACTTTTACTTTATGGCAGTTGTACACTCAAGACAGCCTGAGTGCGAGAGTGTAAATAGGTACACTCGCCAGTCAGCTTCGGGCAAAAGTTTCGCCACGAGACTATCCCAAGAGCTCTCGGTGAGAGTCTACAGCTGCCATTAATATTTATTGGAGAGATCAGCAATTTAGAAATGAGGTTTGTTGGTGTAGAGGATAAGCTTGTATAAAATTTTAAAGCTAAAGAGAAAGTTTGTAGGAGCCACTTGAAACATCAAAAAAGCAATGATGATTTGTTTCTTTCTTTATGCAGTAGGTGTCTTTTTTTGAACATTCTACAATTGGTTTTTGGTTGGTTGTTTTCAGTCTTAATACATAGTTTTCCTCCAGATTATATCACATAGTCCTTGGGGCTTAGCTAAGGCCTAAACTTTTTTGCTTTTTATTACATACATTTTTGTTTCTATTATATTGATTCTTCAAAGAAGCAAAAGCATTTAGGTGTTAGCTAAGCCCCCTGCCTTTGTAATCTCTTCTCCAGTTCTTTGGTACCTAGATCATCTTCCCAAGTTTTAAAGAGGAAATGTTCCTTTTAATTGTTTCATGCCCGCAAGTGTTTGAGGATGTGGTGGTTCTGTCCTTTACAGCCATATGTCATTTCTATACATTTTGTTTGGCGATTCTACAAAGAAGCAAAAACATTTAGGTATCTGCTAACCCCCCTGGTCAGGCGGCTCGTCCCTAGTTTACTCCGCGTTTTGTCGCTGGGGTTTACCCACAATATAGGCTTTTTGCGGACATCTCGTAGCGGGTACGCTTTATTGAAGAAATTTAAATATTATGTCTGTAGTGTGAAGGCCGTGGTCGATACATGTACTAAAAAGAGGTGAAGTATTTACTCCACACAAAAGTATTTAGGTATCAGCCTCAAATTCGATGGGGCTGGTTTATGAGAAAAGCTTTTCAGAGCATTTTGCTCCTATTCCCATCCGTCCCCTTCAAACTCCGTCTTTCGCGGGTTTATACCGCGGTAGATTTATTTTCGTTTTGTATTGATTGGTTTACCTATTATGGTCGAATTTTTGTTATGGTCAAAAAAATTCGACAAACCTCAAAATATCAAAACTATAAAATTAACTTTATTAACTATAAACAGGCCCTGATTGAACTTAATCGACTAATAATTAATTAAATATAATTCATTAAAAATAATAGATAACTTTTTCTTCTAGATGTTACTTTTGCCTGGTATGTTTTGCATGCTTTACAGAACAACGTTGCTATAAATATCATTATTACAGTTTCAGAAGAACGAAACGGCCTTATTTCCTGTTTCCACTTCTTCCCCTTACGTTTGTTAATCTGTACTACTACGACTTGGGTTATGGTAACAAAATGCACAGAATAAGAAGTAAGTGGTTAGATAATCCTGATTTGGTTCTCGTTGGTTTGGTTTTTATGGTTTCTTGTCTTTCATTTTATGTTATTTATTTTTTCGTTGCTGCTGATTTTGTAATTTTCTTAGAAACGGAGCTGAAAGGTATCAAACGGTACTTCTTCTATTAGTGTACAAGATGTGACTATTGGTTTATGGAAAGTATGTAGTAGCTAAGTTTGGAGAGAGAAATCACGACCTTACGCAATCGTGAAAATATTATTTAATTACTCTCTCAATTTTTTTGTGTCCTCTGCGATGAGAATGAATTATTTTCTGAGAGATTTTTTTTTGTGTAATGACATGCTCATATGTATTGTTTTCAAAATTATATTAAAATTCGATAGCATTTTCTTTTGGAATTACTCATGACTGAAAACTGTAGTTTTCTAAAGTTATTGTCATTATAAATCTTTATACGTTTCTGAAGTCGTAGGATTAATCCCAGATATTTTCCTACCATTATTTCTTACTTTGATTTCTCTTGTTTCTTTAACATATTGCAATATCGTCGTTGATACTGCAATATATTTCATGTCAGATTTAGCATACTTTTCAAGAGAGGCGAATAAAACTTTTTTAATTAATCTATAGCTTATTGGCAATTGAAAAATCTAAAAATTAAAAAAAAAATGACACAAAACGAATTGCAATATCAACGACTATACTCTGTTTATCAGCCTAGTGCTTCAATTTAATATCTATGCAATTTTATCGTCATTTTTCGTTTTAAGTCCTCCTATTTTTGTTGTAATGTTTAGTAGTAATTTGTATTCTTTCTTTTTGCACTTTTTATTACCAAAACTACTTATTGCTTGTCTTGTCTTCTGGTCATTATCTCCCATTTTAAGCCATAATCAAATAAGTTGGGTCTTCTTTGTCGACAGAAATATTCCGATAGAATCCTAAAGATTGGAAATACTAATATGCTATCGGTTTATCTTACTTCTTACTAATATTATAAATGTGAAAGTTTGTGAGTGTGTATGTTTGTTACTTTTTCACACTAAAACGACTGGACCGATTTCGATAAAATTTGGTATGGAGCTAGCTGGCATCTTGGATTAACACGTCATGAGGTACTCTTTAATCTCGACTCGACGGGCACAACTAGTTAATTATAGTATTCGAATTAGAGGTTGTAATTTCATGAAACAATTTTGCTTATTTGCCCCCTTATTCATAAAATTATTTAAACAGTAATTAACTAATCAAGATTCGCTGTCCCATTCTGCTCTATTGAAAAGACACAAAGGGATAGCGAACCTTGATTTTATAAATATTAACTATTTGCTTGTTTAAATATTTTTTTATAAATAAGGGGATTAGTCTTTAATGTTTACAAAAATATTAAAGTACTTGTCGTCCCTTAGCTTACATTACCGTTTAAGTCATTTCATTACATTACAAGAGACGAAAATTGTGCGGTGTTGCAAGCCTAACCGAGCGTCGTCAATATTTTTTGAGCGTCGTCAATATTTTTTGAATTACAGTTTTTGATTGGTTGAAATCTACATCATATGACCAATGGTTCAACGCGCTATACGCAGCGCTATCCAATGTCGTTAAAATGTAAAAACCGCCAATTTTTGGCTTGAGCTGTGTTGGTTAGGGACGTTATATAGGTCATGTTCATCTTGCGATGCGGGTCAATTTTAATTTTGTCAGCAAAGAATCATAGCCGGCTTTTTTCGTGATTATTATTTTCTTAGTAATTTGTTTGTGATTTGGGTCTTGAGTAATCACATACATATGTGCATGCTAGCGAAGTAATGTGAGACTATGTATTGTAGTGGAAGCTGAGCACATAATGACGCACGAGTCTGACATGCTGGAGCTACCCTGTGGTCTCCCGACCCCATCATCTATCGATCAAGGACGTATGGAAGAAGAGGAGAAGAAAAAGATACATCCCCCGCTACCGTAAATGTCATCATTGTCATGTTACATCGATTAAATTGTTTTACTTGGACACTCGGTGGAAGTGGTCTTACGTCGATTATATCGCCTTCGCACGTTATGTTACAACTATCTTGACATCCTTTAAAAATTTGAAAGATTTTGCGATAACGCATGCCATATAATTAACGGATAATCGCGCGCATGTTTGAATGTCTCGTCTCGTGGTTTGGATTATTACAGACAATTCAAAGTTTCTGCTGTGTTTAAAGTCACAAATGTCAGCTTTTCTGGTAGTTTTGTTTTGACCGAAAGTTCACGATCTGTATTCATTTAATTTTTGTATCTATAGGACCATTATTATAATGGAACGTTATGCATAATTTTGGAATCTTGTGTATTTTTATATGCATTGCAATTTAACTGCCGCACTTATGAGACGAATAATAATTACTTTATCGTAATTAAATAAAGAGTTATGTATAGGGCTGACATCTTGATCAAATGGAAATCTTAATTTAATGCTTTAAATTACGTTATTCAAGTTCGTCTCTCTCTTGCAGTTAGCCTATATTAGTTACATGCTAAGCTTTTTATTTACTTATAATTATATTTCCGATATAATTGTAAATGACGTGATGCAAGAGTTTGTGTAATGTGTATGGGATAGCTTATGAGCAACATGCGACTGCGTCCGGCAAATTTTTTTTTGGGTCGTGGTCGCCTGCCGCGAAAATCAGACAGCCAGTGGATGCCATCCTTAGGCAATAAATACTTTAGGATTAGATACCCCTTTACCAAAGAACGTTGTAAGTTTTGTTGAGTTATCTTAGTTTTATTAAGCCTACAGTCAGTGGCTACAAACGGTCATCGTAATATTTTAATATATGTAATGATAAATGACCATTACGAGAGTAAACCTACGTTACTGTATTTAGCGCAAATATGTTTTGTAGCGCACTATAGCACTCGAACTTTTTATAATAATGGCATAAATGCATACACATTTACGCCTGATACATCAGTCATTGCAATTATTTTCATTGTTTAATAATTATTTTAAGGGCCTGTTTCACCGCTTACTGATAAAGTTTCTGTTAGGCTATCTATAATTTAATTAATATTTATAATTTTCTCCATACAACATCTGTCAAATAAATCTGTAAGCGGTCAAACAGGCCCTAAGTGTTAAAATGTTTTCAACATTTGCAGTCGTCCTGCATTTATCGAGTACAGGTTTCTTATTTTTTTATTAATATTATCTTCTAGTTAATAAATATTGTCCAGTAAATTGAGGTATAATATTTTATAAGTTAAATTATTCCTATTATATAAATAAGTCTATGGCCGTGTATAACAATAATGTTTGTTAGTATTACCATGTATTACCTAAAACGTTCTCAATAATAATAATAATTGTAAAATGTTGTTTGTTGCACTTAAATAAACTATTAAGTACATAATTTATTTGGTCTGCGCTCTTTTCCCTTCTTATTTTTTAAATATATGTCTCTTAGATTACTTATAACTCCTGCGAGTCAACTAGGCACTCGGGTCGAAATGTCAGTTAAGTCACCCACCCTCCTGCTTCTCCGCGCCTTTACCTATACCCCGCATTCGTCTTTTGCATAGAGTAGCCTTAGCATAAAACAGTTTGAAAAATTCAAGCCGAAAATTTATGAATTTTATGTTCAGTAGCGTTGACATAATGACATCTATTACTAGTCATTACTTGTCAATATGTTTTACATGATGACCTCTGTGGCGCAGTGGTTGAGCACCTTGGTAGCTCACGCCGGGGGTCGCGGGTTCGAATTCCGCCGACGGAACAAAAAGTTTTTCAATGTTCCTGGGTCATGGATGTGTATTAAATATGTG
>JAOTAV010022671.1:0-49401 GCA_026546445.1 Cyclargus thomasi
ATTTATTCAATGATAGTTACTTTCTTTTTTAACGGCCAAACTAAGCTCCGTCTCGGTCATTGTACACATGCCAAAGAATTACTGTCATCAGTCTTACATAGTAAATGGGAATACTAACCTAGCTCTAGAATGGTAGTCACAAATATTAAAATACTTTTACTCCCGTGGTGCTTCCCCTTAAGTTCTTTGACTTTCAATCATTGCAACTTTGTGCTGTCTCCGCTTTTCTATAGGCAGGAAATTCAATACTTTAGTCCCTCGGGCTCCCTGAGATCATATCAAAGGGTTTTAGTGGTTGGATACCGCTGTCGATCCAGGCGACACAGGAGATACAGTGGTGGGAATATTAAGATCAATTCGTCTTGTTATTTTTCTTACAAATAACTACTTATTTTGCAACAGTAATTTCACAATCAATTCAAATTAATTTTTAAGTTACTATTTCATTTAAACTGTTTTATGTTTTAGCAAAATATCCTACAAAAAATGCAGAGGAATTCCTTTGCAATATTGCTATTAATTGGACCTTTTTAGCCCAACTGTAGTTTATAAAAGAAGGTAGCGCAGCCGCACGACTCTATGTAATATTACGTAATGAGTAGGCAAATTAAACACTACAGTGTACAGTGCTTACAGTCAAACTAGACGAATTGACTACAGAGAGAGAAAGGCTACCCCCTAGATTAACCGAAAGCGCTATAATAAATAATAATAACTCCCACACCGGTTTCATTGAAACCAGGCCTGTTACGCAGAGGTAATTTTATAGTACCCAAGTGAGTGCGCAGTACACAAGAGCACTTTTTCTTCCTTTAACCTCATAACCCAGTGGGACGGATGACCGACACGTCTGGCGACAGATCCGACTTTTTTACGTGCCCATCCGACGCATGGATCATCTTTATTGTCAGACAATCAGGGAGGTTATTATGACCTCTTATTTCCAGTCAAGTTCCAGCCAGTCAGCAGTCACGTGATACTAAATACGTGGAGTTTGACGTTTCCTAATGTCACACACATATTTAAAATCCATTCATAGACAACCAAACTAGTATTAATTTGCTTATTATTCTAATAAGACATTGTAATACGAAAAAAGAACAAGGCAATTGTTGGCCGTATATTGAATTGCCTGGAACCATGCAGGTTTGTAATGGTTATAATAGCCCCCCTGGTGATCAGACTGCATTGTCCTAACCAAATATGAAAATAGCATATTTCCAACGCGGGAATCGAATCCATGACCTCAGAGTCAAGAGCTGAGTTCTGTACCACTAGACCACGGAGGCGTTAAAAAAAGCACTATGAATAATTCAAGAACGTTACTTTATTACGTAAATAAAAAGCATGTTAAATATTTCCAGCGCACCAGCACGAGTTTATGGGGCGAGTGGATGGGGGTGATGCACGGGGACGAGATGGAGTACGTGTTCGGTCACCCCCTCAACATGTCCCTGCAGTACCATACGCGGGAGCGTGATCTGGCCGCACACATTATGCAATCCTTCACCAGATTCGCGCTGACTGGGTAAGTTAGACTTGACAAATTGCATTAGATGATGTCAACGAGAAATGATGAAATATGCAAAACATATTAATATGACGATCGCGATGCCGTTTATAAAATACCATAGTACTACCAGGGAAGCTAGCTAGCTATGTCCAACGCAACAAGATCACGGCTTACATGAATTATTATGGAATAGTATCTGCCCACTACAGTACCTATTCGACGTCATGTTCAAGATTAGCGCAATAACTATCAAAAACTCTTCCTCTCTTCTCTTTATGCCAATATGATTGTATAATTATAGACTAGAACTAGAAAATGAAAACGAAAATAAAGTAAATTAATACTAATTAATACTAATGTTCGTATTGAATCCATGCTTGCCATGCGGTAAGCATGGATTCAGTTACCTAATAATAGACACTCAAAAAGTAATCGGTTTGTGAATCAGCTTTCCCGCCAAGTCAGCACGTCTCTATTACTAGATTGGAAAGGGTATCATTAATCTAATCAAAGATAATCGAAAATGTGTGTTACAATTTCGCACACACTACTTATTTTATATTGTTCGTTTTTTAATTTTTTTCAAGTATCGAGCAGAGGGTAGGAAATATTTAGCGTGTATTTAGAGCGTCCGTAACCTATAGTGGGTAAGACCTTTGGTTCGCACTCGACAAGGTGCAGGATCGAACCCCGGTGGAGGCGTGTACCAATGAGACTTGTTCTGTTGTAAATAATACGGATACTCATTGCCGTGCTTCGGCACGAACGGGCTGGCTCGGCCAGAGTGATACTACGACCTCACAAAAATTAACGTTGTTAACGTTGAAACGGCGTTGTTCTGCGTTTCGTTCAGTGAGTGAGTTTTTCGTTGGCCCAACCTTCCTAATCCCTATTCCCACATAAAGGCTAGCAACGCACTTGCGACTCTTCAAAACCTGTCGGCTCGCCTACCCTCTAAAATATCACAAAAAAAAACGTTCCTAGAGAACAGCCATAGTCTTTGATATCTAAAATAAAAGCGACGACGGTAGCTTAGTATCAGTACGTTGAATTCGTATAAAATAATTTACATTTTCTCAATCTATTTGAGAGCTGGGATACATGTTTAAGATATAAGCTGCATTCAAATCGGTTTGCTTTTCAATAATTGAATTGGCTACGTTAAGTAAATAGACATGATTCTCGCATGAATAGTCTAGCTTGAGGAGAGCTATGCTTTGTAGAGAATCAACCGGCACGACCTGAGAAACACTACGGCCTAGGGGCCCCGTAAGAAATACTGCCTGCTTAAGTTAACATTTCGATTCTCGCTGCCAACTGCTGGTCACATTAAAATGCCACTTTATGACATAAGCAATAGGTTTCTTTATCTTAAGACTTTTATCTAGCTGCCCATGACGCCGCTGCTTTGTAGTGACGTTGACCAAAATGAAACCCATAATTTATACCAAAAAGTGGTGTTTTATTTGATTTATTTAGTGTGACGTGGCATCGCGTTGATTAAAATTGCACCTCTAAGCAACAAATAGCAGTGTAAAATTATTTATTAAAGTCTTAAATGAAACGAATACTTTGATGATGTGAAGAACACCATGTTAAG
Organism: Cyclargus thomasi; assembly: GCA_026546445.1. Classification (NCBI taxonomy): domain Eukaryota; kingdom Metazoa; phylum Arthropoda; class Insecta; order Lepidoptera; family Lycaenidae; genus Cyclargus; species Cyclargus thomasi. The sequence goes on from JAOTAV010022671.1 coordinate 3,114, forward strand.
TTATCGTTAATTTTTGATGATTTACGAGAGGCAATTATCAAAATAAGCAGAAACCGGTTGGCGAGTTCCTGACCGCTATGGGTCTTGCAAAAACTTACCATTTTGGAGACTGTCACATGACACTCGATAGTTATTTACATTAAGGAATCTTGTTTCAAGGTTATATTATATAATGTACGATGCTCAAATAATATAAAATCCAACAAAAAGGATGACTCGTAAACTTTAGAACTAAGGTTGTTGACTGAACTTGACATTGTTTATAAAGATGCTAGGCGCAAGATGGGTTGCATCATGCATAAAAATTGCAATTAATGTTTGGATTAACTTAGAAGAAGGACATCTCGCTTCGTTTAGCCTAGTTCTAGTATTAATTGAATAAACAATTTAATTTGCATTTAATTTTAAAAATAGTTCCTTTATTAAGTATTTCGTGGAAATGATTCTAGCGACAGTAGGCCTGCTAGTTCTTTATGCTTAAGCTTGCCGTGTCGCATCCGCCGCGCAAAATTCCGTCGAGGTGTGCGAGCATCCGCATACGGAGACAGATTTTTCCGTTGAGACCCGGTACGCTGCGGCGCGGCATAGTTTGCTCACTCTTTAAGCGTACATGATTCCAGGAAGCCGCACAAGCCGGACGAGAAGTGGCCGCTGTACTCGCGGTCGTCGCCGCACTACTACACGTACACGGCGGACGGCGCGCCCGGCCCGGCCGGCCCGCGCGGGCCCCGCGCCTCCGCCTGCGCCTTCTGGAATGACTTCCTCAACAAGCTCAGCGGTAAACATATCATTATATAAAATACTTTGTCCTTAACTATATGCGTTTAGGAATCAACGTATAGCCTAAACTTATCTCTAAATATAAGATAAGTAAAATAATCATAGAAACATGAAATTTGGAAAGGAGTTTTCTTCGTACGACGGAGATGACTAACAAGAAGTGCATTTCAAAATTCGTCTCCTAAGAGGTATAAAGGGGGGTTGAGGTTAGTATGGGAGAACGCAATTCCGTAGTCCAATTTGATCCGAAATTTTCAAAAACTTTATTTACATTTCACGAAAGATTATATTCATAATTCTTAGATAACATAGTAAAATTATAAATATGAAAGTGTGTCTGTTCATATAGAAGAGTAGAGATACTTTAAGTTGCGGGGAAGCACATCTTGTAATTTAGCGATTTCATGCTAGATAGCTACACATTAAGTTAATATCATTTTTATTTCAAATTATTTTTCTTTCTTAGTCGTCAATTTTTAAAAAGGTTAGTTATCCGCTTCTTTCACTTATGTCTTCAATTATGAACTACACCATTGAGTACAGGGTTTTCCTAGCCTTACTAGTTATTTTTATTATTTCATTTGTTATTTCAGAGTTGGAACAGGCCCCGTGTGACGGTGCGGTGACGGGTCCGTACAGCAGCGTTGCGGGCACCACCCTGCCCATCGTGCTGCTCACTACTATGGCTACTACACTAGCTCTGTAGATCGCCTGTTATATATATCACGTGTAATACATATCATTTTATTAGAAAATTCGAGCGTATTTAGGTGGACGGTTCTCGAACGTTTTGGTCGGCCGGTGGAACTCTGTTCGGTGGTGACTGTGGAAAAACTGATGTTCGAGGTGTCGATATCGATGTAACGTTTAACTTTCAACAGTAGATAAAATATTTTACGATCAATTTTCTTCGCGGCTTTTAGCGGCCAGGAACTAAAGTGAATTAAAATCATATTTTATAGTTTATACCTACTCGTAATATATAGAGTTATGATACTAGTAGGCTTTGTAATTCAGTTTATACAATGTTCCTCTACCTTGTAGACTAGAGTTGGTTGTATTGATTTATGTGAGTCATTCATTTGTGTGTTATGAATGTTGGCTTTAATTGTTAAAGTGATGCTTTCACTCTCACGGGGTCACATTATTGTATTGGACATACAACTCTTCCGAGAATTGGGGAGATTCATTTTAAAGAATATTATTAAATGAGCTTCATGAAATCTTATATGATATATTTAGAATGGCACTTTTTTACTTTTAACAATTGCTAGTCCGAAACTGTTTTGAGTTATGACCGTTTTTTCTTAGTTACTGTAATTGAGGATCATACACTATATTAAGTATTAAGCATGGTAAGCTAGGCGTGTCGTAATACAATAGTGTGGGTACCAACTTATCACTATACATATCAATGTGTGCCTCTGCTTATATAGCAAATGATACATATCTCATTTGTAGTAAATTTTTAGAATTTTATATCGACATTCGGTCGAGTGCACGTTGTGAGACGAATTTTTAAACAAAATATTTGTAACTATAAGGAAATAAATCGGTAACATAAGGATCTTATGAATTTCAAATTCTTATGACTTTGAACAAATAATAGTATTTATTGTAAATATACCTTCTTACGGTTATAACGCGTATTCCGACGTAATAGGTACCTATATCCTGTACATGTATTTATAAAGTATTTACAATCCGACATGACTACTGCCACGCAGTCGCTACACTGTATTCTAGACGTAACTGGTGTAACACTATACAAGTGACGTAGGTAGACGTAGTGATCGTTTATATACCTAATACCTATACGTACGAGAGTAGTGATCGTAAAATTTTCCGTTAAACGTAATGTATAGCATAGCGATGCTTTAAGTGGAAATCGTCTTATGAATTTAGTAAATCTTATAAAATATTTGTAATAAAGAGATATAAAATTAGCGTTAGAAACGTTTCTATGCGATTGTCAATTAATCTTGAGCGAGAATGAGCTGTATAAGAAAATTAAAATACCTCTTCCATGATATTACTACCTACGGTACACCTTATCGTCTGAGTATTATTAGAAGAATATGGCTCACTGATATATTAAAATATTTCAAAATAGTCGTTTCGAACGACGTATTCGTTAGCACCTAGTGAAAGCAAAAAACACCGCAGTGACTTTTTAACGTTCCGTTTTTGCAAAATACTGTATCGTAGATAATTTGCACGCACGCTTTCTTGTTGAATTGAGCACAACAAACAAAAATATGGGATAGCTTTAATTAGATATTAAAATTTGTGGAATATTTTAGATATTAACTTAGGTGTGGAATCAGTTGCATCTCGTCGTCCGAACTGAGGCCGTTACGCTAAAATTGAAGTCCTAAGTTACTTTTCAGTGTCATAAAATTAAATTTACCTAAAGATCGCTAGGCTGTTTGCCAGGTGGATATTAACAAAAGTACTCTACATTCCATAGCTAAAAGTAACAACAACAAACTCATATATTACATAACATGACATGGACCATTTCTATAGATGATTTCGCCTTACATGATACGAAATTAATAATTTGTAAGTTGATTCTCATAAATATCTAATTATATAGTAAGTCATATCAAAAACCTTAACTTAATAAAGATCGCATAAGTTCATGTGAAATGTGAATAATATATTATAAATTTTGTTTTACTTTTTTCTTTATTTATAACTGAATTGAATAACTTCACTACTATGTAATATTTCAGTCATCTACAATATTTTTCATTTGTTTCTACAAATTACTAACAAAAATGGAAACAGTGCTTATGGACCATAGTAACATAAATTATTTTACATTATTACTTTGTGTTCAATCTCACTTATACATATATTTTTCGTTTTTAACAAGGGGCCTAACATCTTCGTAGAAAAGATAAAATATATGAAAAGTATTTTAGATTTCGTGCATTCTGTCCCTCATCAGACTAAGATTTTATGGCAGACTGTAAATAAAACACTTGGATAAATGAAATATGTAGTTGTCTGCTGAAACTTTTAAAGTGTACCTAATTGTTATTTCTGTCCAATATACCTAATTATAATATCCTGTTACAAATTATTATTCTATGTTAGTTTATAAGGAGACTGTCTAATATAATTTATTTAATTCACTACGATATAGCATTGAGTGTATAAAATATTATTTATACATATATATTATATATGTGTATTATATTTTAATGTATGCTCAACATTTCTTAATGTTACTTTTCAGTAGAATACAAATAATTTTCTCGGCTTCAAAATAGAAATCTTAAAAATATATTTAATGTTAATTAAGTGATGTTAATTGTAATATTATAGTTTGTTTAAGTAGTTCTATTGTCTGTTAGAAAATAAATGTTTGATGTTACTCGTATAAAGCTTAATTCTGAGAAACTAGAAAAATATTGGTTTGTAGGCCGGTGCAGAAATAATGTTACGCGCGATGTTAATGAAGGCGAATTACTACAAAATACTTTATATATACGATATTCTCGCTTTGCCAAGCTCATGTAAGAAACCTTAAAATTGGAAATTTTTAGTTAACTTTAAGACGTTACTATTATATTTATAATCAAATTCTACCTGTAATACCCAATATTATTAATTTGTATGAAAGATAGGAATTTTGGCATACCTGGAAAATGTATGTGAACTTAAAATTGTTAATAGTAATGATTTTTAAATCATAATAATTACCTACATGCATACCTACATTATTTTAATAACGTTGTTAATATTTATCTATTATATTCAGGAGAAATAAGAAAGCACGAAAATAACTCACTATTAAAAATGTTGCTAAGTAGAAAAAAACATTCTACTATTATTACAAATGCTTTTAAATGTAAAATGTACTTTATAAATCAAAAATTGCTTATTGAACAAAAAAAAAGTTATGATTTATTTTTTTAACATGTCAATGTGCTAACTGATGTTATAATATATTTGATAATCTCAACATGAAAACACATGAATTATTAATTTCATGAGAAAAAAAATGATACTATAAATTAAATATTTTCTTTGCTTAATTTTGAGAAAAATGAAATGATTAAAACATAAAAAAATCTAAAAACAGTAAATTAGCAAATTCGGTTAATTAGCAAATTCTATATATCGAGCTACAACTTGATAAAAACAAGCAGAACAAAATTTGTTAAGTTTAGTGAACTACCATTTAATTTGATATCAACTGTCGTTCGTGTACCTTATTAGCATTATAGACCGTTTATGTCCACGTTCCTGAGAAATTTTTAATAAGAGTTTATCTTTTAAACTTAAAATCCAATAACCAGTTAATGTTTTGACTGTGTCTAATAACAACTGCAAGAGACTAGAAGAACTCTCGTCAGGAAACCTCAGGACGGGAACAAAAATGGTTTTTGAAAAGTCTTATTGCATTTTTCGACCGTGTTATTGCTATAGTATATCTTTCATAGAGGTTATCGCTTTAAATTAGGTGCTATGACGTATACATATCTGTGTGCACTTATCATTCATACTATCTATAGGAACTACATGCAAATGACGTTGACAATATCTATTTCGTTATTGAATTAGGCGCTTAGTAGATCTCCTTAGGGGTGCAGTGTGCACATTCTGAACCGATGTTACGAGACTTCAAAGTACATATTATATAAAGTGCAATGATTTCCATAGTAGAATTTTTGGCTTCCATAGTCGTTGATTAATTTTTAGATAGCTGGCATACGCTTCGAAGACTCCTTAGACAAGTGGTAAGTGATTTTCGCAGAAGCCAACGTTTTTGTATAAAACGGGAATAAAATATAAAAACGGGATTGATATAGTCACGTGATCTTGTCGTAAGGAATCGTTACGTAAGCGTAGCGCAAATAAGCATCGCTTCGAAGCGTACGCCACTTATGCCTGGGGGAAGATTAAAACACCTTTCAGTTACTCTCTTAAAACCTATCAGAAATTACGGGTCTACAACAAAACACATGAATAGAGAGCGTTTCAGCGGAGCGTCCGAATTTTTTATTTTTTTCCGATAAGAAATTCGGGTAACGTGCGGCCAGCGGCCAGGCCAAAGTATATGGCATTGCCATGTTGTTAATCGAATGTCATCTTCGTATTATTAACTCTTTATGTCTATTCTATATGTTTGGTGATGGTTCTATAAAGAATCGACAAAGAAGACGACAAACAAGACTAACCCTCAGAAATTATAGCTTGACCACAACCTTTGTACCGCGCCCTAGGAACGTAAGACGGGGAGAGGAATGGGAGGGGAACTACCGCCGTCAGCGTTGACGGCCAACTACGGCCGGTAACTATGGTAACCCTCCCCCGCCGCGACGCGCTCATAATCAAGGCGAGGTATAGCGCTTAAAATTAAGCTACAATAAACTTATATCTAGTAACCGAATAAAGAATTAATTAATTGCATTTTAAATATCACGCCGCCGCTAGGGAATGTCGCCGTTTGTCTACCAACGCCGTCATCCGAAAACGAGATGATTTCGGCCAGATAAAATGGCACTGTATGACATAGGTGGCAGGTTTCGTTTTCCTATATGCCAGTAATGACGGCGACGACATCGGCGAAAGAGCATTGTCGCTAGAAAATGAAACCTAAAAATAGCCTAAATCATAAAGTTGCATTTTATCAATCAGAAATTATTTAAATTTTTGGTTGATGGTGTTGGTAGAAAAATGACCTGTGGGTGTAAAATTATATACAATGTTTATACTATGAGAGAAAGAGTTATCTGATGTACTAATAAATCCAACGATGACTTTGTATTTCGATTTTGAAAAAAGAATGGTGTGATAATATTTTACTACTTTATTAATAACAGTTATTGGGAAATTTATTATCTTTACGCTGAATTATATATTGCATTGTCATCTACTTTGGAAATTGTATCACTTCAAAGGAATTATTGTGTTTACTAAGCAAAATTCTTGTTTAATCAGTAAGGCAAAGAAAACATTGTATTTATTATTATGTATGTATATTGTTTATGCATTTCATTTATATAAAATATTTTTGATAGTTATGGAAATCCATAAAAATGTTATATTCACTTATCTGCATAGCAATAATGACTTATTTTGCAGTAGTTATTTAGCAAATAATAATTATATTATCTGAGAATTGTTAGTTAATGTTATTATGTTAATACATTTGCTTTGAACATACATTACCGTACAATCTTTATTCTGAGAATATTACGTAAATAAAATTTAAGTAAATTTATAGTTTCATTCTCAACCAAACGTTTTCACTAAACCTTTCAAGCAAAAATCAAGTAGTTGAGCCTTTAGTCCTATAAGTTTTCATCCCGTAATATTAACGAATATTCATTAGATAGAAACAGAACTATTAAAAACTCACCATGCGATGATTCGACCCACTTGGATTTTTTTTAAAGTAATAAAGTAGGTTTGTCACAGAAAAGAACAAGGTAGGCTATGGTAGAAGTAGCAAGTGGCAGGCATACTTTCGTTATTTTACAAGAACTGACAGTTTTCCGATTTTCCAACGTAGGTAAGAGGTAGCATATGAAAAACTTTCATTTACATAAGTTACGATGGCAAAGAAAGTCTAGCTGTGACTAACTTTTGTGCCATTATTTTTTTTTAGCATTTTGCCACTATGTAAATATTTTTTGCCAACTTTTTTATTACGACTTAAGACTAGGGTCAATAACAAGTGTCAAAAGTTGTAGTGATGTACTTTATTTCATATCAATACAATCGTTTATTTATAGAATATAGTAATGAAACTCTTAGCCGTAACATGAGACATTGACTAGATATTGTAACAGGTTAGGTACAAATTTCTCCCTACTGGAACATCGAGGTACATACAAAGGTACAGGCCTATTTTGTACCAATCGGGGACAAGGGATACCATATAATATACTATCTATAAGTGGTTAACAAAATCATATCCATTTGTAAAGTTACACGATATTTAGTGGTGATAATATTTTCATAATTTGCCTTAATTTTATATCTAGTAACAGAGGACATAATTTATATAGGTAACATAATGTTCTTCTTAAACTAACAAGGTACTTTATGCTAAACATTTCGGAACTTTAAATAATTATATAAGTACTTTAAAATATGTTCCAAATTAGCACACAAGTATCAAATATTTACGTAGTATAAGTATCTACGATGGAGCGTGGCCAGTTTCCAGTTCTGTTTAGATACACAAAGCCAACACTAGCTGCATAACTCTCGGATAGAGCTTACTTGATATTTACTTCGTCTAAACGGATTTTCGTACCCAGCCAGAGCTGTCTGGCCACGCTGGCAAGAATAAAGCGTTTGTCTATTTTTCTTTCATCCGCAGGGCATTTCTGGTTTCGTATGAACATAGAACTGGCAGGCAGTGCCTGTTTTTTATACTAATTCCATGGATCTATTAGGATGCGGGTTTTTGCCTACGGGATCAGTAATTGCCGAAGTCGCTTACATATCGTTGAGGCCGCAGATGAGGTCTGCGTGCTCGATGTGTTCCAGTGGGAGAGGGGCGAAGGCGACGGTCACAGAGTTCTGGTAGCGACCACTGGACACCAGTCGGACCACAGTGTCCTCGCACGCCACGAACACCGCGCGACGACCTGCACAAAGAAGAGAGAAGCTCCTGTAGTCAAACTACTGGTGTTATTGAAAATTATTTAGAAGAAAGTTTTTCGGTATTCGATAAGGTTACGATTATTTGATATGAAAACGATACGATTACTGCACAGTATTTTTGTCGGTGGCTCGTGTCGGTGTCGTTTTCGAAGTTTAATTATGAGTTACAAGTAATCGTTATGTTTTCGAATACTTATTTTAATACTCAATAACTTTACGCGTACGCCAACGTAATGTCTGGTTTACACGTATTAAGTAGTAAAGAAGGTAACAAAATTTTAACTTAATTTTAAGTTAATAACTTCAGGTAAACACAAAATTTAGAAACAAGTTACAAGTTAAGTTAAAATTTAGTTAACTACTTATCTACTTAACGTGTAAACCAGACATTACGTTTTGATGCGTTTTAGATTTCGTTACTGTTAAAAAAGTTTCAGCTCGTGGTCGGCTTCCATATATATTACAATTAACTTCACATTTAAATACTTTATTATCTCTCAGTTATCTGAGGGAAATGTACACATGCTCACCCTGAAGATATAACATCTGGGCAACGTTTTTTTAAATTGGTATGTAATTATTATGCAGAAAATTTGTTCTTCTCATAGGCCGTAAGTATAATATGGTCCTCAAATAAGTTAAGCGTGTGCCCGCGACGGGTGGCTGCGTGGCGTGCTTGTTTCATGTTTTCGACGAATGTCCGTGCGACGGACGACCTGCTTCATGCCGCGTGGCTGATAAAAGCATGAAAAAAGCATGCCACGGGCCATCCCTCGCGGACACACGCGTAGTGCCTACGGCGTATTTCAATAACGCGGACGACAATATGGAAATAACTTGACACGTATACGCGCTTCAAACGATATTCCAAACGAGATTCAAATTAAATTCATGCACCAACTAGCTCCTACGATGCTGAAAGGGCACGTTTCTGAAATGCGCGACGTTTGCTCTCCCATGTAGGTCTTTATCTATTTCTGAACATATTCACAACTCGGTGCCAGCAGAACTTTAGTGTGATTTTCAGTACAAAGCATTGAAATTGATACCTAGCTTAATACCAAAAGCAATAAAAAATTGACGAATAAAACTTTACCCCGAACCTAATTGTTGTTTGTCATTATTGAAGATGACGACGAGTATTCAATTTTTCAAAGCTTAATATATTTTGAGTTTATAATAAAGAAATAGGAAAAGTATTCCGAACATAATAATGTCAGAATTCTGAAATATTAAAATTTTATCAAAGCTCTCTTTGATAAATGGGCAAAAGCAAAAGCTCATTAATCTGAATCATCTCTATTGAATATTCAAAACAATGGTTTCGGAAAATCAATAAATAATAATATGAATAATTCCATCAGCACCTTTTACTTTGATGACAATTTGTATACTCACATTGACTCTCGATGTCAGGTTAATTATAACGATGTACCAACAGGAAAGTTAATTAATATAAAATAGTTAGGATCTTCATAGTTTAGTCTGCTAATAATATTGTATCATACTAGTATATTCTGATATAACCACAATATAACGTAGAACATTCGACTGTACTTATTAATTTGTCTTGATAATAAGGTCTTTTAACCTTTTAACTTTTTATATTCAGCCCGACATTACGACCTTTATATAAGTTAGCTAACAAGTACAATTTTCAAGAGTTACGAGTTCTAGCTTACTTCAACTATACTTAGAAACAATAGACTCGGTGTATGCTAGTACATCATATTACAAGACTTTCTAAGCTGCATACAATTTTCCATCGCATGCATTCAATAATGAGTGCTATAAATATTATATATTTCTAGCTGTCCCGGCAAACGTTGTTTTGCCATATAAAATTTTTCTAGGCTACTTAGGGGTTGGCAGGCGGTCTCAACTTTATACGAATCTGTAACCAAGCAAAAAGAGACCGCCGAGAGAAACCGTGAATCGGATGAGCATCCGGTAAGGAGAAGGCGTGGATGACGAAGACGCGCAAGACATGAGCGTCAACTCCCGTCATAAAAGGGTTCGGACGGCGGATTGGGGAAGTCGCCGTCCATTGCACGAGCCTTTTTGGTAGGAGAGCGTCAAGTGCCCAGGATTGCTCTCCTAAGCGGTAATTGACATAGATACCGCGCAGACGGTTCTGCTAAACCAGCAGATGCTGCTTACTGGGTCGCTGCAGTTTTCGCCTCAGGCGGGTCCAGTGGCCCGGTGATACGCGGAAGAGGTTTTAATGGGTAGGCCTGAGTCCCACATATCCCGACTGCCCCCCCAGGCTGTCGGGAATGCATCAAACATTTCGTTAAAAAAAGGTTACTTAGGGTACAAAAAACAGATGTTAGCCGATTCTCAGACCAATTCAATATTACGCTCACGAAACTTCATAAAAAACGTGGTACGAGAATTTTTAATGAGACCAGCTGTCCCGTGATCAGTTCATTGATTATTCAGGAATATAAGAGATGTAAAAAGATGTTAGCTTAGAAAATATTCTCAGACCAACCACAGACCTATCGAATAATCAATATGCATATAAAATTTGCTAAAAATCGGTAAAGCCGTTTCGGTTGTTAAAGGTAACTAAAATTTTGAGACGAGAACTTTATTACGTATATAAGATGACTTGAATGCGTGTTGGTATAAAAATACTTAGAGTTCCAGGAAAGGAAACATGATAATATCCTTTCCAATATGACTACAATCTCGATGCCAGTAAAATTTGCAGTTCCTAGTTCCTACACGATACACGCGTTACCTATCCGCGCAATATTTCAGAATCACCGGACACACAGAATAAAGGAAAATTTTGTAAAATTTACTTTATTTGTGTGTCTTTTCCAGAAAAGTTACTTTGCCCTATTCATTATTTCTAGGGGTATGAAATATAGCAGATTCTCAGTACCACTGAATATGCTTATATAATTTGGTTAAAATCGGTAAAGCCGACTAATCTTATGTTTATGCTCACACCCGTATTTTACCCGTAACCTAAAACTTTTTTCCTTCAACATAGCTTTTTTATTATATTTAGGGGCAAACGAGCAGCGGGTTACATAATTGAAAACAACTGCCGTCGCCCATGGACACTAATGACATCCAATAGGGACAGGGGAACTAGGGAAGTAGGGCCACTGGTAAACTCACTCACTGAACGAAACTCAGCACAACGCCGTTTCACGCCAAATTTCTGTTAGGCTGTGGTATTACTCCTGCTAAGCCAGCTCATTCGTGCCGAAGCCTCGTTCTCCCACGACAATGAGCATCCGTATTATGTATAATGGGGGAAAATTAAAGAGAGCCAGTTGACAGACCGACGTTATTTGGTCGGTATATGTCGATTCCATATTAATCATAATCTGTCGTCTACGTTTAACATAACACAACTTAATTACTTAGATCCACGACCTATCTGTATCTGTTTCAAGTTCTCCGATTGTACTTGAGATCGAAAAATATCTCATTAGTACACGCCTCCACCGGGTTTCGAACTTGCACCCTTCAGAGTGCGAACCAAAGGTCTTACCCACTAGGCTACGGGCGCTCCTTACCTGATAATATCTGTATATTAAGCTGTATTAATAGAATGATTAACTCCTGAATTCTCACCTTCATTAGAGTCAAGTCCACACATACTGTCGTAGACCTCCATTTTGGTGTGGTCGAGGCCGGCCGCGCCGCCCACGTCCACGTAGTCGGCCAGCCCGCGCTTTGTGCACTGTGCAAACAACACCACAATAAGCTTGATTCTATAGTCTATTTGAAATGGTATAAGCGGTATATTACCCTAACTCTAATTTTTTTACGCAATACCGCTTTGTTCTCAAGAAAATAGTTTTGAAATTCAAATTATTTTTACTTAGAGTAATTAAAAAAAACATTTCTGAACGTCATATCTACGGTGCCTGCCACCGGTTGGGGAACTAACCCGGCGAGGAGAAACGGCTTAAGGCCGTTTGTCCACCACCACCGTCAACCGAGAACGAAATTATTTTGGATCGATAATATTCAACTTAATGACCTAGGCTATAGGTTTCATTTTCTAGCGACATTGCTCTATGGACCATGGAGAAACCGAAATATTCTCGTTCTTAGTTGGTGGACCAACGGCTTAAGACACTCGCAGTGTAAAGGATATTATGAAGCACGTCATCTTTAGATTTCAAATTCTGTGTGAATACGGGTGCGATTGTAGATTGTGGAATAATTGTAAACTTTAAGATAAGACAAGAAATCGTTTATTTAGAATTCTTTGGGAGTATGGATTCAGCATCGTTAATTTTTTAGATGAAGCCGATAAATTTTATAGCTACGAATAATAAATACTACATATATGGTAAACAAATATCCTATTTAGATTTTAAATGAAAGCATAGATTTATATTATCTGCTACAAACGTCTACATATTTTTTATTTTTATGGATATATTTTGATATGCGCCAAATAAAACTTTACGCTAACTCATTCTCTACCTATCCATCTACATAATATTTAAACAAAGAGATAAAGTATAAGAACGAGGATAATATTATTATAATATTAAATAGTTAGCTCCAAATGATTTTGCTTCGGCGCTATGATATACGTTGCCATAGATGCTATATCAGTAAAATAACAATGCACACAATACAATTTACACAAAATAGCGTAATATTTCCATAAGTAACACGATGCCCAAAGACATGAGGCGGTAAAGGCACACGTTATGAATCATAAAAGACATTGCAAAAAGCCTGCTAGATTTCCCTCGGCTAATAAATATTTATGACTATTATATTGAGACATAAAATGATATCTTGTGCTTAAGTGGTCCTTTATCTCATTCTTCAATAACTCACAAGTACTGCTTGACTCTTCCTATTGAAATGTTAATTTGTCATTCACAAAACTCTGCAGCCTGGAGAATCCCTATTATCATAATTTGTTTATAATTAGCATATCAGATACAATATTAAGCAGCGCGACAAGAGTATTATGAGAGAAAGATAATTGAAGACATAAGTGGAACCGTATAAGTAACATTTTACATCTTTTGAGTAAATACATACTCTAAAATTCCAACAAATCTTATAAACTACCTACTTCATTATCAGCTGGTGTATTTAGTTATATATAAAATACACATTTTTAAATTTAAATCATTTTTCTAAAGCGTTCATTTACACCAAAATCCGACAGATTTTTAAATGTTAGTTATCTGCTTCTTCCACTTATGTCTTCAATTGTTTTCTACGCTTTTGTAAATTTTAGAGATCTAATATTGTGAGACTTTTTTTGCATAATATTCTTACGAAATCTTCTAGGAAACCTGGACTCAAAAACAGTAAGTATATAATAGCCTAGCGAGATAAAATTATGAGGATTGAGGATGGCCAGAATAAGTAGCTTTACATGTTCGACCTGACTTTGAAAGGGACTTTCCGTGGAATTATGAGCCCCACATAATAGAGCGATATAATTTTACGCCTAAGCTTTTTATATTTTCTACAAACAGCAGGACGACGAGAAATTTTTCATTGAGAGAGGAATATAAAAATCTGCATGACGTATTTAAGTTTTGCGATTTCGCCGATTTTGTAATAACGCGTATTTCTGAAGGTTTTGGAACGTATACTTGGAAATGCTATTTCATTAGAAGTTTTTTCGAACATCAGGGGAATTAAAAATTAATAAAAATAAACCCGATTTAGATATTTACGAGATAAATTTGGCGTGAGCTTGACCTATTAGCAATTATGTAACAAAGCTAAAAAATATTTAAAACAAGTGGGTACTATACTTTATTTGCCGAAAGTTGGCACACGACTTCAAATAATTTTTTTTTTATGAAATTACATGTCTAAGAATTTTGAACAGACTCAAGCAGCTACAGTAAATTTACAAATTAAACATCTATTTGTAATTAGTTTAAGACATTCCGTTTTACGTATTACCAAAACAATATAACGCAAGTGTTTGAATAGGACTTACTAATCTATCCTTTTAGCCCTAAACACACTAGTCCGTGGGCATCAGACATTATCCTTACATCTGAGGCACTTAAGTTCTTATGTCCTCACCAACTCAATATTGGTTCGGCTTAAGTGTGAGTGATCACAAATTACCAAGTTGTATGAAATATTATTTGCGGTTATATTCACTTAACTCATCTTCAAGTGAGAGCCAAATAGTGGACTACAAACGTACTGCTCAAGGCTTTATTAGACAGATGTCTTAAACATTAACTTGGTACCGACCTCCGAACATAAAATAAGATACAAACTAACTTTTATAGAGATCTCTGTTCGCCGCAGATTTGAAATAGCTAATGAGTAAAAATTTTTTTTATTTAATAGGTCTCTGTAATCTAATTTTCGCGATTCCCATATTGATATTCTGTAAAAACTAAGAAGGTAAAAAATACTCGTGGTTTTATGTACTGTAGTTTTACTATTTTTCCGCGCTCTAAAGGTGTACTGTACTTTTCCAATACACAAACTCGGTCGCCAAGCTATTAAAATCGACGGCACGTCCGAAATTTTGTCTAAAAACAAAATCGGGGACACTGTAAAAATTTAATCAAAGTTTAAAGTTTTGCTCTGAAAGCAACAGTTGCGCGTTGTAATACTAAAATGTCGTTAAAGTTGGTGGGAAGTTTGAAACTCACATGATGTATAGTCCCCGTCTCAAGTTGCAGCAGGCTGGTTTTCACAGTTTGACCCACATTAAGGTCGAGCACACGGACGGCGGCGGGCGCGACGGCGATCACGGAGCAGTTGCCGCGTTCGCCGTGGTTGCGCAGTGTGTACACACCCTCAGAACCGAACAGCATAAGGTTGCACGCTGCGAAATTATTTTGTACATGGTATAAAAATATTATATCGATTTTGTAAGTGATTTGAGTAAGATAGTATTCGATCGGAATAAAAAGTTGACCCGTATACCAAAATTTATCAAAATATTTTATGTTATTTGGGCGTGACTGAATGATTATTAAAACTTATTTATTTTCTTTGCTCCGAGAAAAGTACTTGAAAAACAGATTATTATTTTCAGGTCACAAAAACCCTTTTTCCTAGTGTATAAATCGATCAATTTTCAGATTGATACTCGTAGAAAAAGTGTATATTCATACTCATTAGTTTCGTACTTATACGAATAGGAATTTCTGACATTAGCGGGCACTTTATTTTAATCTCCCTTTAATCTCGAAATTAAGTCGATTTCGCTGGGGACCTATACAAAGTTTGATTTTATTTTTATCCTCCGCGATAATTTCTCTCGTAAAATTGCTAATGGACGAAACATATACGATTTTGGGGACGGTTTTAATTAGAAATTGACGGTTTTAAATACAAAAATTACAAATGATGAATATAAGATTTCAATATCTATTTGATATTTTTTATGTATTGATCATAAACAAAGTAAATTAGTGTTAATTACAGGACTCTTCTCGAAATCTTAAGATATTCACCAGGTATTATAAACACCAGGTATTATAAACTAGAGGTCTCCCTGTGGTCGAAATTTGGCCATAAATAATCAAAATATTAAGTTTTAGTGAAGAGCTATAAAAAACTATTATCTATTCTCAATTCAATCTGGCATAATTTGGCGTAAAGGTCTCGTTACTAGGCCATTAAATTTTATTGAAAAACACAAAATGTCAACCATAAACAATAGAATATTTCGTGTATGATTATCGTGTCATGTCAAAATAATGAAAGGTGCGTAGCGTTTTATTTATGAAAAATATGTAACATAAAAGCATATTTTAATCCTCCATTTCAACTATATCTGGAAGAAATTTCATGCATTAACATCTACTCGCCTTTCGTCAAAAGGGGTACAAAGTTTTCCGCTCGGGTATTTATATACAGATTGTTTATTCTCTTTCATTACTCAGTATGTGAACGTTATTAATATATAAAAATTAACATTAATTAGTCTTCTTACTAATTAACGTTAATTTTTAATAAGCAAAGACTTCGAAATATCGGTTATTGAATGTATTTTCAGAATCTCGTCAGGAACGAGCAATCGATAAAGCTATTATATTAATTGGTAACTCACGTCGCGCGTTGCGAAGGTGTCGGATGGTGAGGGAGAAGCCTTTGCCGCGTGCGGGTACACGGTACTGTACTAACGCAGCGTTCTGTCGCGATACCAGCTTGCGTCGCGGTCGCCGGTCGCAGGACTCCACGACACGATCGTCGTCCCACGCGTCAGCCGGCCACACCTGCCCGTTCAGCTCCCACCCGTCAACCCACTGAAATTATTAAATACACTTAATACATTGTACTGGTTTGGGATAATTATAGGACGAGGAATTGGCAAAATCCGCGACATTTATCGGGCGACAGTGTTTGATAGAAAAAGTTTATGTTTCGAAATAAATGCGAGAATATATTATTTCGGTTCAAAAACTTCTTAGATGTAAACTAACCAACCAATAGACAGAAACACTCCTTTTTGTCAAAAACCGGTCATGAGTGATGAGAGATTGTTCAATGTTTGAATAACTATTTGGTTGCTGAAGAAATTGATACACAAACTTATATTACAAACTCGTATCTATATATAACGACTCGGGGCAGAGTAGGCAAGTACCAAAAATTTTATGTAGATTGTCAAAGTGAACTTAATATTATTGATCTGGAAATTCGAATTCCAACAACTTGTTAAGGTGAGCATTGAACATAATTTAAGATACTTAACAACTTTTGTCAAGTTAGGAAGCAAACTTTGTTTCGATGAAAGTATTTTATTTGAATCCTGAAAAAAGTATTCCAATTATTAATTGAATTTGGATTTGAGTAAAAAGTTCTTCTGATTAAAAAGTTTCATCATCCAGCTGTAAAGTACTATTCGATTTGAGGAATATAGTGCATCCTGTATATTTTAGAAGAACCTTTTAAGTCTCTTAATAATTAAAATTGAGTTATCTCTCTCTTTTTCTAAGAAAAATACGTTATTGTTCTCTTACAATGTATTCTACATATTAAGAACAGTCTGTCGAAGGTTTTAAAGTGAATTTCGTAACGCTTAAAAAGTAAATATTTTCGATGTACTTACGGCGACGAGTCCGCCATTGTTGCACGGTACGTCTATGTAGTTGAAGATGACCTGAATTCTCTTATCAGGATCTGCTATCATGTAGATACCGCACACCGTCGGCTCGTCCGACGGCGACTTGAAGAATATCTCTCCCTCCTCCGACGTCACCAAAAAACAATCTGTAGACATTGAAAGTCATTATACAGAAAAGGTCAGGTCAGTTTATAGATAAAAAGTCACAAAATGTAAAGAAAAACGTTATTTCAACGTTACTATCAAACAAATATATTGAGCTTGAAAGTCAGTAGAGACGGTCAAACACAATCGATACCGAGTTTGTCGAGTTTTAAAGTAAATACATTTTAATCGTTTTATTTATATCACTTACATTTAAAATCCAGAAAACCATTTGAGAACCTATATATTATTTATATTATTATTATTTTATTTATATATTTCATTCTTTCTTTTAATAAATCTCTCGTCACCGAAAAACGACGTAGTCCAGTATTTTTTTTTTAATAAAATGGAAAACAAAAAAGTTGCAAGCCTTTATATTTAAAGGCTTGCAACTTTTTTGTTGCATACATAAATAGGCAGTTACAAAGAGAGATCCGACATTGATTGTGACGTCAAAGTCTATAAGCTGCATACAAAGTACATACTAAATTGCACAAATACAAAGTACATACTAATTTTGAGAGAAAGAGATGGGTAAAAAACTTAAATCGCTAATATCTTATTTCCCAATAGAGATCAGTGATTTTTTGTCATTACCTTTTAGCCCACTATCATAATAATTTGCATTAAATAAATTTCTTTTTACACGCATCCCTATTTATGACTTATAAATTACAATCATTTCAGTCAGCGGTTGCTTATTTTATGAAACTTATAAAAGTGTGTGAGTCGAATAAATTATTTATTTTATTTATAATTAATTAAATTGTTGAAAAGTGCGTATCTAAGTACAATTGCGATTGATGAGAAAGGATATCATAACAAGGTTATGGAATATAATGCAGAGAGGTTATATAACTGAATTGTGGTTTGTTGTTAACAAGATACAGCAAAGTTAGCAAACAGAATGCTTTGAGATTAAGTGAATTATTCATATATACATCATTAGCGTGATTGTTAGTTAAATATTCAGTAAGGACCTGAATAGAAAATTGAGTATATCATTTGTCAACGCCAGTGCAAGGTCTGCAAGCAGTAATCACGTTATTATTGGGAATGTTAAGTTTGTTTTGTTGTCTGTACGTGTATAAGGCTGAAACGGAGTTTTAGTAAAATTTTGAATCGTATCTAATACTTATGCATTATATCAATTGAGAGGATGCTGCTGGAATAATAACATCTAAATATACGTAGTTGTCTCAACTATTGAAAGAAGTGGAACATCTTGTAGGCATTTTATAATTTTTTATATATAAAAAATTTGGTTAAGTCGAAAGTCGAAACAATTTACTAACATTACGCATAAAACTTTGACAATAAATTATATTTTTTGTAGGTTAGAGAGATAAAAGTCTAGAAAGTGTTCGTGCGTAGGGGGTGCGTGCGAGCGTACATGGGTGCGTACGTGCGGAAAACATACGCACATGACAACTACGGATATTTATTACTCTACATTCGAGTTGTCTATCAACTTGAATGTAGAGTAACAAATATCCATAGTTCACTTTTTAATCTAAACTTTTTGTATTACAGAAAAAAATAGCTTTTTCCGGTGTCATCGTTCGCGTGGAATTCGAAAATTGCGTAAATATGCGAGTAATTTGCGAACATATTTATATTTGCGGTATGTTTCGAAGACAAAAAATAATTCCCTATTTAAAATACTAAAAAAATGCTAGTATACAAATAAGTTTAAATATATCTACTGAAATTAGAAACGAAAGAGTTATTTTGGACATCTTTATTTCTATGATTATTACACCATTATATTGAGCACCTCACGTAATTAGGAAGCCTGAAATATCCAATTGATTTCTCATAATATGAGTAAGTATTATTACTTCAAGCTAAGTCCTAATAGCTCCTATTATAGTCCACAAGCTCTATAATGGAACTTGTAATGTAATCCATGTATGAAGTAGCCGGTACAAAAAAGATAAGTATAACAACTAAGAGAAGTAAACGGACATATGTTTCTATTAAAATTTAATATTGCTATAGAAAAATTAGTTTTTTTCTATAAGAATACTACAAAAAATCTAAAAACTCATACTTACTTTTTAAATACTGCTAAAATGCGGACTCAAACTTTTTTATAATGATATTACACTAAATCTAAAAACTCATGCTTACTATTTAAACGCTGCTAAATAGCAGGCTCTTACTTGTTTAATGTTTTATATGTGAACGTAACTAATTAAAAAAATAAACATTTTATGCTACCGTGCTCTTGAAGTAGGCCAGAAAGTTTTCCGGGAGTTTTAGGAAACGGTGATTAGGATCGGCGAATCGATGATTTTTATGAATGTTGACGTGCTCTTTTTGTTTTTTCACTTATTGCCACCTCGCATCACTCCCGCTCGCGCCGCCATATTACCGGAAAAATGGCGGTTAAATACAGTTTTTGGGAATAACTTCGTTCCACCTCATTTGAAGAAAAAAGTAGTCGACTAGCAAATTAAACAAGATTCCCTAGAAATCAATCGAGATCAAAATTTTCTACAAATTATGTTACGGCCATTTTTTATAAGATCTATAGTTAAGGCATACAAGCTTTTCAAAATCCCATTAAAACACCAGTTTCGACCATATTACTAATTTTTATACCGGCACAAATTAAAGAAAATGGCGCGGTTTTTTTATTTTGTGGCATTCTAAGAAGGAAATATCTACTTACAATGCACTACTGCAAAATTTAACGCATCATCCTTTGCTTCGATTACAAAGAACTATTCTCGATGGATATAAATAAATCAAGTAAAAATTTGCAGCTCTTTAGAGATGCCTAAGCTAGTGATTACAAAAGATCACCGAAGAAAAAATTGCAAGAAATTTTGTCTATTTTCATATGATATACATTTTTTAATGTTAAAATTAATTACAATAAAGTAAGTGGCAAAAACCTTAGGGACGTTATCATCGAGGTACGCGTCTATACAACGCGACGTGTTGCTATAGATTTACCTTGGTTTGCAGCTCTCGTACTTTCAAACTATTGAATATTTCACAAAAAAGGTGTCTTAATGAGCAGTGGTAGACCTTTCCATGTTTCCTTTATTACAGAACAATTTTTATTCTAAAATGAGATGGAAACAATTTTGAGCACCATGACGCCTCAGTACAGTCAGTTATTTTAACATTCCCTCAACTGTAACTTATCTTACGATTAATAAATGTATATTATAGGAAAGAAGATAAAATTTTCTACAATTTATTTCCCGGATTTTTTTTTTTGTATAAATTGTTTAGGCGTTCGAGAACTGCAAACTTTTACCTCGATCCAAAAACTTGAACCATTGAAAAAAAAACCAAGGAAAATGCATAAAAATTTGCAGTGTTGCATTCTCAGTGGATTGTTCCTCCCAAGAATACCACAAAACAAAAAAAACGCGCCACATACTTTACCTCGTGCTGGTATAGTGATATTTAGGAGGTAAGCGAACAGACGGGTTACCTGATGGAAAGCAACTGTCGTCGCTCATTGGACACTCGCGACATCCGAAGAGTCGCAAGAGCGTTGCCGGCCTCTATAGGGAACGGGAATAGGAATAAGGGATGAGGTAAGTTGGGCCACCGGTAAACTCACTCACTGAACGAAACGCAGCACAACGCCGTTTCACGTTAGTTTTCTGTAAGACCGTGGTATCACTCCGGTCGAGCCGAACCATCCGTGCCAAAACATGGCTCTCCCACGGCAATGAGCATCCGTATTATGTATTTTTGATCGCAAAATGTCTCATTGGTACACGCCTCCACTGGGGCTCGAAAGTGTGTTGGTCAAACTGGTGTCTGATAGGCTTGTGAAGCGCTTGTACGCTTTAGAATTTTACGGTATTTCATATAAAATGTAAGTCAATAAAATGTTTCAGTTTCAGTTTCAAAAAACTGGAACTTTTGTACAAATGCCGTCGCAAAACTGTTGCTTCGCAAAGCTACAGGCTAAATTCACATTGTGGAGGTGGGGGTCGGTCCTCGGAAATGTAACCATCGTTGACAAAGGGGGTTTAAATAAACCATGAAGTGACGTAGTTTATGGATGGTCTCTTGTTTTTGTTAAGTGTCAGTTGTTTGGAAGTGTCTTACGTTACCTTCATTAGGATCTATGACACGATGTGTGGTGAGGGGCAGACGTCGAACTCTAGAGAACCATGGCGCCGCGGAGCTGTCCCGTTGGCTGTCTCTCCAACCCTGGTGACAATAAACTATGACATTTAAACCGGTCGATCTTAAAACATTGTTTTTCAATCAATCAATGTAGTACTTATGTTTAACGAGGTATTTCTACTTTTGTCAAAGTTTTAAGCCGAGCCATTTTTTGCGTGCGTAGCCTAAACCATTTGGATATATTGTAGTTTTAAAAAGATATCAAAAGTGCATTGGTTGTCACCGAGATGTCTTAAAACTTACTGATATACATATAACACATAAAAGGAAAACACTCATAACATAATATACATAACAGGTATAGTAAAGTTAGTATAGGCACGAACACATCACTTTTCCTCTCTTTTCCTCCCGCTCTAATTGTCCACTTTGATAGACGACCCAAGTCCCTTGTGATCATTAAGTTAAGTCTTTTTCTAAAACAATTAGCAGAGTATCTTTATGTTGTAGCATTTTTTTCTTAGATATTGCTATAACTTGCATTAAGAAGTTGTGTTTTTGATATTATTTTGTAGAATATTATTTTACTCCTTTCCTGCCTGAAATGTGGTAAGTCCTTAATTTCGCAAAGGTTTCGAGGGTAAAACCAAAATTTGTCCGAACAACAAAGAGGTAATTGTCGGCCATAATCTTTGTTTGATTTTCATTTGAAATGAAAGATAACTCACTCATCAAAAATTACCTTATGTTTAACTTAGCCAACCTTTTGTAACGGCAAGAATATTTATATAGCATATTGTTTGAGCTTCAAATTTATGCATATATCATACTTATGTAAACGAGTCTCTTAATTAGGGTTTGGTCGTAGCCAAACGGTTTTTTTTTTTTATTGACTACTTGTTGCTGCGAAACTCTTAACGAGCGAGATCGACTCGCACTTGGCCGCTTTTATTATTAAAGGTATACGCAAAGTCTGAGGTGTGTAAGCACATATGATGTTAAATATTAAAAATTATTTTCATTCACGCTATGATGAATATTATTAAAATAACAAAAATTTGGAGTAAAATAAGCATCAGCGAAACACACAACAGAAAACGTTACAAATCTGATCACAAATCGCGATGCATTTTTAACCATTAAAAAATATTATGACCCAAATTATATGAAGTTCACTTCACAGGTGATCCAATAATGACAATAATTCGATTTAAACAAATTTTATTACGTAAAATGTATATTTAACCGCATTTCCATGTGAGGCGGCCTCGCCCAGTCGGGTTGGCTCATCGCTGCTATTGACAAGTGCAGAGCGTATTAATTTATGCGAAGACAGGCTCACACGTCACCGGACCCCATTAGCGGCTGTACGACTGAGGACATTATTCAGGGCATAATAGCCTAGCTTACGTCAGTCTAAACTTCGCTTAAGCTGCAGTTCTGTCTTGTAACTGATATAAATTGATAATGGATAAGCCGTATCAGATGCTTAAAAAAAATTCTCTATTAGCCGATTTTTGATTGGCTAACCCCAAGCGTGACTGTGACCAACAATTAAGCATTTCAGTCTAATTTTCATTTTCTCGAAAACTAGACTGAAATGCTTAAACTTGTTACAAGAGTCTGTTGATACTATTTAAATGGAAGTTGTTGGTTCTTATCATTATTCTTAGGTCACATTCTCCAAAATATTTTCTCTGAAAATATTCGCAACTATGACAAATATTTATCTATAGAGTAGTAATAAATTTAATATCTCCAACTTCGGAAAATTGACATTTTTATGAGGGCAAGCCGGCCTCGCGACAAAATACATTTTCGTTACTTACAACACTTATCTATTGTTTATTATATCAAAAGAAATATATTATAATATATCATGTTTAGTTCGCGTTTAGAATTTATATTATGTTTTACGAATTATTAAAGTCCTCTGCTGTTTTCTTGGGTTAGTAAAGGTACCGAACCCGTTTTAAAACTTTTATAAAATTGATAATTTTTATTAAAATTGGGCCGTATATTATATAAATGAAACCCGTTCTCCTTGGTCACAACATCACGCGTGAATGGCTGGTCCGACTTCACTAATTCTTTTTTTGTTTTTAGGAGAAGGTTCTTACGGAAAAAAATATAAAAAAAATCTCTCAGAAATATTGAAAAATATACATTTAATTTTGCATATTTTAAAAAACGCGCGTAACGAATGTCAATGTCCAGTGGCGTAACTATACCGTTGGAGGCCCGTGGCAAATTCGTTTTCATTCCACTACGTCAATCCAATACAAAAACACGTCAAGCGATTATTGTAAAAAACATTCGCTAGCTATTTGTTTAGGGGGCTCATCGGGGGCCCTTTCCGGCTGAGGGCCCGTGGCATTTTGCCGGCTTGCCACCTTATAGTTACGCCATTGTCAATGTAATTTAAAGCTATAGACTATATTGAAAGAGCTACGCTAAGGCGGTACAAAGTTAGCCGGGTTAGCTAGTTTCTTAATATATTAGCATCCAGTATGGATGCACAAAACGTCAGTTAATTTGTTCTGCTGACCGTAGTGTATTAACACAGTAATTGTCAATAACTCCTCAATATTGGCAGCATTAATATCTCTGGACATTTCTCTAATTTCTCTCAATGACTCCTGTAAATAGCTCCGGGAATGCTAACTTTTGTTATGAAATTAAGTGTCATTTAGTATCACAAAGCTACTGATAAGTCCGGCACCAATCCATCTGCTTATAAGTAATATATTAGCTGTCTCCTTTCGGGTAAAGCTGAAATTACATAATATCTGCTTCCTTCAGCTCTACCGTGTGTAGCAAATGTATTTATCGATCGTAAATTGACAGAAACCCTGACACCGTTTGGAAATTTGGTGATTTAGTATATTTCCTTACCGCAAATAATTAATTGCCTGTATTTTTTTGGTGCTTAGCCAATATTTAAGTTCCGTCAAATTTAATATCAAACTAGCTTTTGCCCAGCGACTTCGTCCGCATTGATTATCTCTGTTATCCTGTTTTTCTTTTGAAAATTTTCTTAAATTTTCTTTAGTATAAAACTCACGGAAGTCGAGACCTTTCCAGCGAATGCAAAACTGTCGAAATCGTTGCGTGCCTTCTCCATTTATAATATTAATATGGAAGTATGGATAGCCAAATATAATAATTGAGGTTCTGGAACATTTGAATTATTAATCACACTAGATATTGACAGATGTCAATTACGACAAAACTACTAAACGGATGATTTCATCATAATAGCTGTCTGCGATATTATCATATTTTACTGCAATAAAATCATGCTCCTTTATAATCATTTGAATATTCATCCACGCGAGTTAAGAGGTAGTCTAATCTAAGATACAAAAGTATTATTTAAATTAACGATGATTTCCAAAGCCATAAAAAGCCACATAAAACCCTATGTCTATATCACATGTAATCCCACTTTCATATAGTTTTTACCTGCAAGCGCTGGCAGCTTTCTAAGTGCTCTGCTTCCGATCTGCAAAAAATAATAGACTATTATAAATAATCACTTAATTGCTTCAATTAATATAACTTTCAGTAAGCCGATATCGATCGGTAGTAATCGGATATAACCTAAATACACTATAATTTGCATTTATTTTAGTTTATTTAAAATATCATAAGAATACATAGTAAAAATGATTGACTGAACGACAGTGATCTAAACTTTAAATTAGTCAAAAAGGGTTGCTTGGTAGTGGACTTTATCTGTATATTACGCGAGCGGAAAACTTTGTATTCCTTTTTACGAATGACGCGTAGATGTAAAAGCATAACATTTCTCCCAGTTATAGCTGATATGAAGGAGGATCGTGGATACCAATATTATTTTAAATCATGTTTTTATTCAACATATTTTTAATAAATAAAACGAACGCGTGTTGTATCGCGCGTCAAAATATTGTAGTGTGCGTACACTACAATATATTGACATGACACGATAATAATAAATGAAATATTCTATTGTTTATCTGTGTTAATTTTTAAATTTAATGGCTCGGTAAAGAAACCTTTAAGTTTAAAATAGGTTATATTTTTAATAGCTCCTCTACACGATGGATTTAAATATTTATGGTCGAATTTCGATCACAGGGCGACTTCTAGTCTTTTTAATTTATTATTCTACTCATGAAGAACGTTTTGAAGTTTTTTTTAATGCGACAGACAATATCAAGTATTTTGTCGCTTGGGGAGAAACTTAAGTGTATAAGAAGGGTTTTTAGATTTAGGTTAGAGTATTTAAGGTTGAAACTAGGTTCCATATGACATTACAGAACGTGGATCGTGCCCGTAGCTTCGTTTTTAGGCGGTGAGAGGAACGCCGCAGAGTTTTAGTTTAGGGTAGGACTACCGGCGGCAGCGAGTTCCACATCCGCAGTGGGAGTCCCCAAGCCCCTGCGGAATGCGTTCGAAAAAGGCTTTATATGAGATCTCGCTACTATTTGAAACCACAAACATCTTAGTTTCTATAAATGCGATATTTCTTCAAAACGTACCCACGAATTTTTTTTATACTACTGTCTGGGAAGAATTCACAACTAGTTTGCAGATTCAAGAGGATTGTGTATAGTAAAAATCATGCATATTCCCTATTATTCGCAGTCAAATTCAATGAGGGCTTCACTTGTATGACGGGCATATAGCATGATGTTAAATCTATTACATATAATAGAACACATATCGACCAAAAAAGTGTCTGTTTATCAGTCTGTATGTTTGTACGCGCTAATCTTAGTAACTACTTTCGGATGGATTTGAATAAATATATTTTTAATAGCTATTTTTTTATATATTTTTTTTATATATTATTTTATATATTTTTTTAATAGCTAACTTTTATCCCAAAAAAATGAACTGTTCCCGCGTGATATACAAATTTTTGCGCAAAAAAACAACTTAACTTTGAATGGACAAATTAGAAAGAGAGATCCGATATTGACTGTGACGTCGAAGTTTATAAGTCCCATACAAAGTTCATAGTAAATTACGTTTTAAGAGATAAAGTGATGGACAGAAAATTCTTCTGTATATTTGAGCCCTCCATCATAAAATCTTGCATTAAATAAATTTTGTTACACACGCATATTCCCTATTCGGACAAATTTTCGACTAGTTTGGTTTTGATAGATATAAGTGGAAACAGGTTTGAAAATAACAGTCCTCAAAGCTAACCGTAGCCTGTGCTATGGAGAAAATGCTACGAATACAAAATATTTAGTATTGTTAACTATCAAATATCTTCATATCTAGTTTTGTGCAATTACTAAAAAAAAAAAGAATAAACAGTTTTTTTTGGCCAATGAAATGTAGCCATTTTTAAGATACGAGGTTTAGGCTACTGCCTAAGGCATCGATATCGACCAAATGACGTAGGTCCGTCAACTGCGTAGAAATTAAAATTCTCGACGGTACATACTGCATACATACGAAAAATATCCGCCCCTTTTTATTAGGTGCCCAAGGCGGTCGCCTCATCCTGGTACCGCAACTGCCCGTGGGAGAAGGATCCCTGTCAATTGTTATCACGTATCGAATCACTACCGGTCCCTGATTGCTAAACAAATCACAGCAATCAGTGCCTTCCGTACCGAGCTATCGATATTTCGATTATAAAATCGATATTACGCGAACTCGATTTGAATTCTTGATTATATGAAGGGTATCAGAGAAGCTGCCCGTGACTTTACGAAAAAGGATTCACAGTGACTTTGCCAATAATATCTAATATATAAAATTCTCGTGTCATAATGTTTGTCTTCGTACTCCTCCGAAACGGCTTTACCGATTTTGACGAAATTTTGCATGCATATTCAGTAAGTCTGAAAATCGGCTAACATCTATTTTTCATCCCCCTAAATGTTAGGGGAAACTATTTATATGGCAAAACAACGTTTGCCGGCACAGCTAGTTATTTATAATACTCGATATCGACTACTTCAATTTTAGTTCCGCACGACCGCGACTGGCGCTGTCAAAATTTTCCATACTAAAAATTTACGTGATCGATATCGAGTTTTTTTTAAGAAATAGCTTTGTCTTACTGTTAAATCTAGAGTTACTGTAAGGATGTTACCATCGATGTCTAGCGAATTAACCTAATTACTACACTAATAGAATAAATGGGAAAGTGTGTTTGTTTGACATTCTTTCACGCCCGAACGAAATAACCAGTAAAGGCTAAGGTCTTGGAAAAACATTACTTAATGAAGCTTACAAAAATATTAAACGTATTTTTTTGGAATTTAAAAATTATTGTATACAAGCGAACGTGCCGCTGGCAAAAGTAAGTTATAATTACTAACGTCACCGATTTTCAACATGTCTAGTCTTAACACTCGAATTTAGCATAAAAAACCGGCCAAGTGCGAGTTGGCCTCGTGCACGAAGGGTTCCGTACCAGTAGAGAACACAATTTGAGAAATCTCGTCTAGAAGTTGAACAGTTATAACAACCGATTATAGCTATCGATAGCGCATACAGACGGACAGACATCGAAGTCTTAGTCATAAGATCCCGTTTTAACCCTTTGATGATTTGTTGATGAAGAAAATAATTTATGTCAAACCTGCGAGTAAATGCTTGTTTTATATAAAAACTAGACGATGCCCTCCGTTGCGTCAAAATTAGTAAACTAATATATAGATCGCGTAGGAACCGTACATTTTTCCGGGATAAAAAGTACTACCCCGGATGTCAAAGTAGCTCCATACCGAATTTCAGCGAAATCTTTTCAGCGGCTTAAGCGTGAAGAGGTTACAGACAGACGCACTTTCGTATTTATAATATAAGCACGAATACCTTCACAATCTACAATAGCAAAATGATGAGAAATAGTTTACTTTATGAACACATAAACTTATAATTTATAACTCCTAGACGCGGGGTGTCATTTAGCAAAATCAATTTAGGGCTTGTTTGGTTTTATGGGAATCTCGTAAGGGCATTGCGCACTCCGAATGCGTTTTGAGGCTAAGACGAAGGTATTGAAACACTGCGTCCTATTCTAACTTACGCGAAATTACGGTATTAAAGTAAGACGGCAACCGTTGAGCTTGCAGCAACCTAATTCTCCACTCAACAATTTACCAGAAGATAAATAAAATGTAAAATATTCATGCCTTACTGCCTCAACCTCGTATCTTAAAAATGGCTACATTTTATTGGACGAAAAAAAACTGATTATATTTTTTTCATATTAATTGTACAAAACTAGATATGAGGTTATTTGATAACAATTTACTTGTTAAATAACCTCATATCTAGTTTTCTACAGTTACTAAAAATAAATAATAAAATAAGTTTTTTTTTTCTCCTGAAATATAGCCATTTTTAAGATACAAGGTTGAGGCAGTAAGGCGTCGGTATTACAAAACATTCTGTATAAAATAATATCTTGTTTACTCAAATATGTAATAGGTATAAGCACCGAATAGCGCAGCAAAACAGTATGAAAAGTTTTTTTTAATAAATCTTATCTGTCCGTTCGATGCATACAATTTGAATGGATCAATTGGTTGCTTACTTGTATATATGTATGTTGTTTATTATAATAAATTTATAGTTATGTGTCTTAAAATTTTAAGGTGAATTTAAGGTCTTGAAGTTGAGAACGTTATGTCTGGACAAACTCGACAAGAGTTTATAGGCATATCAAAACTTAAATTGTAACTAGATGTAAGAAATTGTAATAAATAAATGAATAAACACCTCAATATGACGAGAAAAACCAAAAGCAGATTCTACGAAAAGATGTTGTCTTTTCGCTCAAGATTGGCGGTATGGTTCTGTAAAATTTCTATACAAACCGCGCTTGTCGACAACAAAGTGACACCACATCACTTTGTTTACGAACGCGTTTTGTATTGAAATGACAAATTTTTTTACCAGAGCGTTAATTAACCATACCGTCAATTTTGAGCGAATGCATAATAGCACCAACCCCAAACACATCGTTTCATTTATGAGCAGCATTTGGTTGGAAATGAAATGTTAAATATCAAGAAGTCGATATTTTTAAGTTACGTGCTACATTAATTATTCGTGGATATCCACACCCTGTTAGAGCGTCCGTGGACTAGTGGGTAAGACCTTCGGTTCGGACTCGAGGCGTGTACCAATGAGACATTTTCCAACCTCAAGTACATAATACGGATACTCATTGCCGTGGGAGAGCCATGCTTCTGCACGAATGGGCCGGCTCTACCGGCGTCCTCACAAAAAGCTGGCATGAAATGGCGGTGTGCTGTTTTCCGTTCAGTGAGTGAGTTTACCGGTGGTTCAACATCCCTAATCCTCAATATCTATTCCCATTCCATCATCCGGCTATCAAAGGCGGGCAACGCACTTGCGACTCT
This sequence comes from Cyclargus thomasi, assembly GCA_026546445.1. Lineage (NCBI taxonomy): Eukaryota > Metazoa > Arthropoda > Insecta > Lepidoptera > Lycaenidae > Cyclargus > Cyclargus thomasi. Next base: position 33,225 of record JAOTAV010022671.1, read on the forward strand.
TCAGATATCGCTTGTGTCCATGGGCGACGGCAGTTGCTTTTCATCATAAAAAATATAAAAAAACCCTATGTTTCATCACTCAGCAGGATTACTATAACGATCAATAAAGTGTTCATTTCAGCAAGATAGATAAAGTGGCTGATGCACAATTTTAGGAGTCCATATAACATTATCTCTACAATGCATTCAAACGCTATGTTGATTTAAGGCTCAATTAAACTTAGCGGAGATTTAATTATAAACAATTACTGTAATACCAAATGCCACAGATATTATAAATTTCTCGTGACAACGACACACACATTTTGAACCCTATAACTTAGGGCATAGTGAATACCGACTCTCAGTTTACATAATCTGTGGAAAGGTTAGAGCGCAAAGGATTTATAGCTTACTTCGACTGTCAAAAGGTAATTACTGAAGGAACATTCCAGACGATCTGTTAATAGACCTAACATAGACGGTCGAAACCAGAGGTTATTCAGTACAAGACAAGAGCTCGGGTCAAATACCACTCACTCAACAACACAGGCTGTATATTTTATTAGGTGATGTCGCACTCTAAGACGAATATCGATCAATAACCTGCTACGAATAATAAAAAAAACAAGAGACCATTTTCAAAATTTGACGACCTCTGTGGCCGTTGGTAGCTTAAGCCGGGGGTCGCGGGCTCGAATCCCGCCGACGGAGCAAGTTTTCAATGTTCCTGGGTCTTGGATCCCAAGACAACTTGTGTCTTCTGGGCTCCCTGAGATCCTAGCGTCACAGGCGATGCAGCTATAGGATTGCGTGGTGGGCCAAAACCCATTATGAAATGAATACATAAGTGGAAGAAACAGATAACTAACATTATACAAAATTGCCGGATTTTTGCGTAAATAGACTTTAAGACTCGAAAAGCTATTTCAAAATAAAATAATATAGATTTGGTGTGTAGCTAGCTAGATAATGGAGTAGGTAAGTTACAAGATTTTTAAAAATTTTACAAAAGAAAAGACTATTTACCCGACGGCTGCAAAATGATTCGTTTCTTCCACTTATGTCTTCAAATATCACAGAAAGCTTCGATAAAAAAAAAACTATAGAAATCTAACTCTCATAATATTATTTCTTTTGAAATTGATAATGTTGTTTATCAATCAATGTTGTTGATCTTGAAATTGTCGAAATGCATTGAAAATGATACAAATATACTTTTAAAGTCTCATGGATCATGTTTTTTGACTGATTAACACTTCCTTAGTTGTTTATTACTCCTAGACATAGAACATATTATATGAAATGCAGAAAACATAAAGTAAAAATAATATGTCTTTGTAATAAAAAATGAAAACACAACTCCAATATAATTCACCTAACGCTACATCGCGTACGAGAAAGTAACAAACAATAAGAAAATTTAATAAAAATCATCACATCGGATGCATTAATGCAATAATGTTTCGAAAGCGAATGCAATTGATTTTATATTATTATCCTATTATTTCTATTATTCTATTGTTCTAATTTCACTGCGATATGTCCGCTATGGTTTAATTTAAAAACACAATGAATATAACAATGAACAATAGTTTAATATAAGGGCTTGGATTTTAGAATTGGCATTTGTCATAGAGAACGACAGAAAAAAAAATTGAGGTTTGAAATCCGAAATTTTCGAATTACAAAACTTTTTAGTTTAATATTTGGTTTAGTAGTATAAAGAGCTATTGTGTACATTTTTATTGTATGGCGGGTAATCTTTCCGAAGCTACTGAACCGATTTCAGAAATTATTTCGCCGTAGGAAGTTTTATTATACGAGAATCAATTTCCCAATTGGAGATTGATATGTATAAACGTGCAGATCGATTACCTAATAGAAAGCAAATGCCGTCGCCCATGGACACTCGTGACATCCGAAGAGTCACAAGTGCGTTGTCGGCCTTTTAATGAGGGATGGGAATTGGGAATGGGGATAGGAAGATGAGGGATATGGTAAGTTAGGCCACTGTTATACTCAGTCACTGAACGAAACGTTTCACGTCAGTTTTCTGTGAGGCCGTGGTATCACTCTGGCCAAGTCAGCCTATTCGTGTCGAAGCATGGCTCTAATGATAGACATGGGACAATGACATAAAATATATTGATAAAAATATATAATGCAGCTAAGTTTTATAGACAGAAAACTTTCAGTACTTTGCAATCTACGTCAAATTTAGTTCTTTTCCCGACCAGGCGGGGCGCTTCAAATCGTCCCCGTAAAGAGCTGTCATTTCAAAGGGTATCGGTCCGCTTTAAGTATGGAAAACATACTGATCAGACGCGACCTACGGGTGCCTCTGACAGCCCACAAAAAAATGTCTGCGATCAGTCGTAGACATTTTTTTGTGTCAGTCCATACAAAACGGCCGCGACTCACAATTATTATCTAGATCGCGGCTGTCAGACGCGTCCGTAAGTCGCGTCCGACAAGTATGTTTTCCGTATATTCATTCCAATGTGCTACTGCCTAGTAGAATTTTATCGCAACATAGTGACGGTCATCTAGCATGTAAAAATATCACACATTTTTCTCTTTTACCAATAGGTATTCTAAAAGTTATAAAACATAAATTGCCATACTACTAGCCTCCTGGGGCAGTCGGCGAAATTATGATTTTACAGCATGTATTTTCATGTAATAAAAGCGTTCCGGCTATAAAGACTTCTTATTTTTATCCGCAACTAAAGTGGAAAACGTTTCTTATCTATAAAACAATATAATTAAATCATTAAATTATACCTTCAGAGAAGTCTATGGAGCTCCTTCAGGATACGACTTAGACGTAATTGCGCGTATAAACTTTAAATGGAAGAATAATTGAATTATTACACGGCGATGTAATAATTCAATTATTGTGCCTTCGTTAGAAATAGAATATTTATTCAATTAATCTGTCTTCTGTTAAAAATAAGCAATTAAAGTGGTATGCATAACGCAGCTGTGGAATATTGTAGTGTGCATGTGACGGGGAGATGAAGCCATGAATATTTTTGCTTGTTGCCTGTTGTGACCTCTGCGTCTCAGTTGGTAAGCGCGATGGTAGCCTAAGCCGGGGGTCGGGGGTTCGAATTCCGCCCACGGAGCAAAAAGTTTTTAATGTTCCTGGGTCTTGGATGTGTGTTAAATATGTATATCATATAATAAAAATGTGTGTATAGTATAAAAAGTATTAAATATATTTCCGTTGTCTGGTGCCTATGAGACAAGTACCTGGGGTACTTACTTATCACGGGGCCAGACTGACATGGTGTGAAGCGTCTATAGATATTTTTGAGTTTTTTTTTTGTTTTAAAATTTATGAGTTTTTTTTCACCAAACTTACACCTCGTTGCCTCAAATTGGATTTGTCGGGAAAGTAAATATATTCGGTATTTTATGATCTTTCCCAGGACTCAAACTATCTTCAAACTAAACTTCTGCAAAATTAGTTCATCATCTGGGGCGTGAAGAGGTAACAGACGGAGAGAAAACATCTTAGATGAAGTTGAAAATTAAACAGTTTAAATAAACACTGGAATCGGACTCCAGTTCAAAAGATATTTTTTATGTAATAAAGTACCACATAAAGTAGTATTTTTCTGATAGAATCCTAAAAATACAAATTGTTAATTAAAATGTCGAGCACGACAGCAAAATGGCGGTTCGATCTAGTAATGATAATATAATTAGTCTCAATTATCTGGACGAAGACAGCTTGTTCGATAGTGTAATTTGTTTATCGATTAATTGGTTTACTTTTTGTTTCTTTAGGGTGAAATTCTTTGAACATTGTAATTTATATGCTTAAATACGTAATAGGTTATAATGACATTCATTTTTTACTGCCACTCGAATCTTTCGATATTTATGTTAATAGAGCTGACAATTTTTCATTGGTGTCGGTTTCATTCGAAAAAAACCGCAAATGTACATAATAATATTATTATTATTTTTTCAGTGTTGTTATTTATACTTATTTAGTGTGTTTTAAAGATTTTGCTTCGCTCTCGTGAAACTCGAAAATTGGAAAAATATCAATATTCGAAACATTTTGTTATTCCGAGACAAAAAGAACCTCTATTTCAACTTAGTTTGTGCCAAAATCAATTCAATTGGTTGCTTCCTTATGGCGTTAAGGAAGAAGAAACATTTAACACTGTGTTAAAAGCCTCAAAAAATAAAAGATTAAAAAAAAAAAGAAGAACAAACACACTTTCCTATTGTATAGATTTATTGATGACAAAGTCTTTAGCTAGGAATTCGGTTGTTATGTCATGCTACTTTTTACAAGTGTTATGGTGTCCTTTTACTGTGTCAATGTCAATTGACATGATCGATGATCAAATTTATCATCGCTATGACGTATCATTACCAAGGATTTATTGTATGAGAATATACATTAGAAATGTATTATATGAGAATATTTCAGATATTTTGTAAAGTTATCTAATGAACTTACCAACCGATATTAATAATTAAAAAAACGGGTACTTATTCGTTGTATTATCATTTTAAAAAATATCTTTTAATTTACCTACTTTGGCATTTAGCTATTTTTTAAAAAAAATAAGGATTACCGAGTAATCGGGTCTAAATAACCTTCTTGTTTTTAGAAATCGGTTAAAAAGAGTTTACGAGTGTGTTTGTTACTTCTTTACGCTTAAACTGCTATGAAATTGGTAGGAAAAAAATTTTAAAAATTTCCCCGCTATAAACTGATGATTACACCGGGGGGGGGGGGGGTTTAAATTACTTATGCCATACTAATCTGAGGGCCTGTTTCACCGCTTACTGTTAAAATTACTATAAGGCTATCGACAAATTTTTTGACAAATTCTCTATAAAAAATGTGTCAAATAAATAGACTATTTGTAAGGGGTGGAAAAGGCCCTTAATGTAATATTACATTTCGCAAATTCATTCTTTGTGATATATAATATACTCGTATTATAATATATTCTTTGTGATTTATAATAAGTAAGCTTAAAAGCTTACTTATTGTATAGTGGCATTTCCATGTCTAGTCCTTGCACTGATTATCCAAACCCACCCTATTTAAACTGTTACCAGTTACCAACGAAGTAACCTGATATCTGAAGCGCAGTCGAAACTGGGAGCCGTGACACTGACGTTATATTTTTTTAAATGTATCTCTAAAATACGTACAAGGGCTAATACATGAAAATGCTACTATACAATAAGTAAGCTTAAATCACAAATAATGAATTCGCTAATATAATTATGATCGAACTTCCCTTAAGGTAAGTTCGTTTGATCTTCAATTATAGGTGCTAGTAGCAAGTTCCAATAACTTAGTCGTTTCGCGTTCGAGACACGTAAGCGCTTACGTCTGGTCATGTGAAATACTTTGCCTAGTAATTACCAACTTGTATTCAAACTGTTATGTCCTACGCATTCCTTGATAATAGCTAAAACGGTATCTGCTCAGCGACTACGAAGTAAATAGTCATTATCATCAAGCATTTTAGTGGTAGGTAACTGATGTGATGAGGAGTAACTTAGGCTACTTTAAGCGGCTTGGGAAAAATTAGCCATATCTACAGCTGTGGTTACTAAAATGGACAGAATCGACAGTGACCTGACTTAGAAGAGTTTTTGAAATTGATAGTTTTGACGTAATAAACCGAGAGCTGGTAGCAATTTTTCAATAGGTATTTAGGTAAACGGAAATCTTGTATGTATGTCTCTTATTTCACCCCAGTACGGAACAGAACTGGCTGGTGTGAAGCGGTGAAAAAAACCAAAAAAAAAAAAGAAATTCTGCAGGAACATATCTGGAAATCTGATTATTTAGTGATGAGAAATCCCGTATTAAAATTTTAAGTTGCCACAAATACATTCTTTTATAGTTTGCTATCAATTTTCGGATACTTTTTTTGCACGCGCCTGGCAATGTTAAAATCCCTACTAAATCATCTGGTATATAATTTTTTCTATTATTTAAATATTCAACTACACAGTCTTCAACATGTAGGAAATACACAATATTGCCTCAAGTATATTTTTTTGAATAAAAAAATACTTCAGGTAAAATGTAGTGGATTTTATACTTTGTTTGAAGTCGGCATATTCTCCGTTCTATATTACGATCCTGCTGTTACTATGTGCTGTAACCGCTATTTTTATGATATTTAGGGGGCAAGCGAGCAAACGGGACCTGATAGAAAGCAACTGCCGTCGCCCATGGACACTCGTAATATCCGTAGAGTCAAGCAAGTGCGTTGCCGGCTTTTTATGAGGGAATAGGGGATTTGGGAAGTTGTGCCAGCGGTAAACTCACTCACTGAACGAAACGCAGCACAACGCCGTTTCACGCCAGTTTTCTGTGAACAACCTCGGCAGGTTCATATTTTTTTACTTGCGGCGCTAGTTTTTTTATACGGTCATTTCACAATACCTTGTGCCTTCCGCTAAGCTACTGTAAGTTATGAAATATATGATAGCTTTCTGATAAATGATGTGAGAACCGACAGCGAAGACAGGTAAGATGATCGCCGATAACACAGACTAATGTTGCGACAGAAATATCTGTAATGAGCATCTTAAACTGCTAGTGTAATGACACGCATAACATTTCATCAAGTTTCGTCATAGGGTAATTTAAAATTTTTAAATTAAAAAAGGGATTGTTTAAAATCTCATAACCGTATATTTTTCTAGAAATATGCTTCAATTTTTTATGTATTAAGCTGAGACCCAGCAAATATTGCATAGCTTTCCTCGTAATGGAGTGGAAGGTGTGGGACCGTTTATTTCCGTTTACTTCTACGAATATTTTAAGACTATGTATGTGTGTATAAATGATGTGTTTTCCGCGAAATGATTATGCTTTAGCCGAAAATCTGAAGCTCTTATAGTGTTATAGTGTTTTCTTATAGTGTTACCAGTTGTGTGCTCGCTTCGCTCGGCAGAGAAGATATATTTTTATAAAAATAGATACAAATTAATAGTCGATTTCATATTGAAATGTATTCAATTAATAAAAGTTGCCGTGGATATCATGCGCTAAGATCTGATAGTGTTTTTCTGAGATAATAAAGTGCAGCTAAATAAATAGTGCGTTTATAACTGGTATGCTCTAGAAACTATTAAGAGATATTAAAATGTCACTGTGACCAATTATTTCATATTTATAGGACCACACATTGCATTTTTTTCTCATGCATCCTCATTCCTCATACTTATAGCTTACATGCAAAAATCTGTTTCATACAGGATAAAATAATGTTCAATTACATCAACTCTAATTACAATTTAAGGTCAATGAGCTTTAACATAATGTACATTAACCAAAATTGAGTAAAAGTTACATTTTAATGATATACATAAATTTGTTTGTCACTGAAATCCTCTCAAACGAATGATGATGATGAACCAGACCAATTATGATGAAAATTTTGCAGGTATGTGCATTTGAGAATGGTTTAGATTAACAAACCAAGACCAGCAGGATAACGTGTGTCGGTTCCGCTAGTAATATAAAAAAGACCCGACATACTTTAAAAAGATTTTGGATTTTCGATTCACTCATCTGTAGTATCTACGTTGTTACAGTAATATCTACTCTGCTATCTCGCAAACGAAGCAGATTTATTGCATATGTATTCAATAAACAATAATCTTTGACAGATAAGATATCTAAGACATAAATCTATGCAAGTACGCCCACTAAATGTTCCGTTATATTTCATTTCGATACAAACAACAACAAACAAACGGTATGCTAATTAAAATCTCAAGAACGCGAAAATTATTTATCAATTAAAACATAACCTGCAAATTAAATCTTCACAAGGTATAACTAATATCAATCCGCCATATTTTTAACATAACTTAAATATAAATCAAACCCAAGATCTCATCGATACCTCAATTAGAGTGCAATTTGTTGCACCTCTATGTGTGGTTGGTCTGTCGTTAATATAAATAGCTCGGTCAGCGACCGGCCTCTGTGCGGCCTTCACTTGTGACCAGGGTTGTCACAGATAAAAAATTTAATCGCCCTTGATATTCTCGTTTGTTATTGTTTATGTGTATAACGATTTTACCCTTGATGTTCTTATGTCATGTATGTTTGTATGTGTACGGTCATACTATTGTCAATTGGTGCTTAAAGTAGTTATTTTACTGACGTGATGTGAAGCATCCATAGATAAAAAATATATTTTAGGATTTTATTATCTAGCTTGTCTATCCAGATATATGTAGATACATTAAACCCACATTATTTTAATTTAAAATTATTTTTCCGGTCCTAAAGCGTGCATTTACGCAAAATTCCAGCAGTAAAAATCAGCAAATTTAAAATGTTAGTTACCCGCTTCTTCCAGTTATATCGTTAACTAAAAAAACTAGAGGTCGCCCTGTGATCGAAATTAGACCATACATAATTCGTGTAAGATTATCTTGTCATGTCAAAATTTTGTAGTGTGCGTAGCATTTTATTTCTTAAAAATATGAAAGATTAAACCTTTTTTTAAAATTATATTACTATTCCACACTCCTCCTCTATATCAACTTTAGCTGAAAGAAATTTATAGCTTTCACGTCTACGCGTCTTTCGTAAAAAAGGGTACGAAGTTTTCCGCTCGCGTATTAATATATAAATAAGTAAAAAAAAGTTGAATATTCAAAATAACTACTTTAAGCACTAAATTTTAAATTTTTTACATATTGTAAAAAGTCTTGTGCCAAGTTAAGGCGAGTATTATATTGTGTTTTTCTATCTTCATGGAATAATAAAGGTGTGTCATAATCTACTTTTTTCTTTAACTATTGACGCCTGACAAAGAACTTGATTGAGTCTAATAACACAAGCGAGCGATATTATGCCAGCGTTTGCTCAGTTTATTTTTAGTACTAAAAGTGAAAACCTTATATTTTACCTTTCAGACCACAATCACCCCATCACACTAATGTTATAATTATGTGTATTTTAGACGTCCCATATGTTGAAAGTGTTTTATTTTACATCTAGAATGACCTGTTTCTAAGCCGGGAGAGACTAGACAGGTCTTGTTTTTTTTGTCTCGATATGCATAACATTGTTAGTAATAGTAGACCATTAAGTATTAATAGACACAAAGATATGGCCCGATAATTTTTAACCTCAAGTGTTTTTTTTTTAATGGAAAAGACAAAAAACTTGATTTTGGTAACCCTAAACGTGAAGTTCAAATGTGCAAGGTGGAGTTTTTACGCTCGATGAACTTACAGTAGATAAACCTTTTACTTTATATCAAGTATATAAAAGTTGTATAAAAGATCTCGACGTATATTTTAATATATACATAAATAGTTCTCAACATTTATATAATATAGCTGATGCCCGCAACTTCGTTGCGCGAAAACATTTTTTATCACGGGAACCGTACATTTTCACGGGATAAGAAGTAGAAGTATGTCTTGCCTGCACTTGATAGCTATTAAATTTAAAAAAAATATGCAAATTTGTTCAGTAGTTTCGGAGATTAGCTAGCACAAACAGACAAACATACAACTTTTTTTTGTCGATATGTGTTCTATTACAGTTCCTTAGCACCCCCACGTTGATTATTTTGTACAGGCACATAATACGCACACACTTTGGCACTATAAAATTACTCCTGCGTAACAAGCCTGGTTTCTATGAAACCGGTCACCGTCACCGAAACCGGTGTGGGAGTTATTATTATTATATACAGGTCTGAAGGCTTTTCTCTGGTTTTGTCGACCAATCTTCAAGTTGCGTGCGGCCTTATAGTAAACATAGTTTAATAGGCAAATCGATTATAATCTCATAAAATCCAATGCTGACAACGCCGCAGGCAACACATAGTATATAATAATTAAATTACATAGTACATTTAACGTCATTTGCCAAGATATAGCATGAATGTATGTTTAGTTTAATGACTCAAGTTTCTAGTATGATTTATACAAAACTATGGTTAGAAGTGCTTTCGTCTTAGCTTTCTAAGTTTTTACGACAATAAACGAACGATCATTTTTATAGTATAAAATATAAATATGTATTTTTGTATATTTTTTGCTGCTAACTGTGTGATATAATTTTATGCTATGTTTTTTTTTATGTTCATTAGAAAATTTTTTAAGGAAACTCAATAGAGTTTTTATGGTATTTCCTTAAAAATTTTCTAGTGATATATTTACTAACAATTATTTATGTTACTAATTCCACATTCTTATTTCAGTTTGTTTTTGATGGATTGATTTCAAGGACATTCCATATCACTGTCCATCGCGTCAAAATCTATTGAACGGGTTTTAGTGAAATTTGGTATACACTAGAAGGTTAGCTGACAAGGTTGATAGGATACTTGTATTTTTATTATTTTTTATGAGATTTAGGGGGCAAACGAGCAGAAAACAACTGCCGTCGCCCATCGACACTCATGACATCCAAAGAGTCGCAAGTGCGTTGCCGGCCTTTATAAGGGAATAGGGAACGGGAATAGGGATAGTGGTTTAGGGAATTTGGACCACCGGCAAGCACACTCACTTAACGAAACACGCCAGTTTCACGCCAGTTACGGCTTACAATTTCTTTGTCGGATCTAAATAACTATAGTGCTTTCGCCCAACCTAGGCGGTAGCGGTCATTAACCCACTGGCAAAATTTTTGTCATTTCTTTACACAACGTGTTGTGTTGTTACATCTTTGTTGTTGTCAAACGCATTTATACAAAAATAACATATTTTGGACAGGAGGTTAATGACCGCTGAACCTAGGCGAAGCTAGGCGAAAGCATTATAATCTGGACCGACCTTTACACAACTTAAGGCATTCACATTTTTTCACACTTCAACATAAAAACTGCACGGGAAAACTCGCTTTTAATTCCAGGTCAAAAAGGTTTAAAGTTGAATTTAGCCAACCGATCTTAACCCGCAGTTAACTCGCTAGTTAACCAAATTAACGGTGACCGAGATGAGAGGGCGCCGCTGGTTGCGTTACCTAACCGTAACCTGTCATTTCAACTTGCCTTTGTAGCAAAAAACCGTAAAATACAGATCATATTGAAGGCGTAGAGCCAAATAAATAACCGACTTCCAAAAACGAGGATGTTATAATATCATACTCGCCCTTTTTTTTTTAAATCTATATATTAATACGCAAGCGGAAAACTTTGTAATCTTTTTTACGAAAGACGCGTAGACGTAAAAGCATTAAATTCCTCCCAGTTATAGGTGATGTGGAGGAGGAACGTGGAATGCTAATATTATTTTAAAATATGCTTTAAAGTTGGATATTTTTAATCAATAAAACGCAATATTTTTTTATAAATGGCCTGGTAAAGAGACCTTTATGCCAGGTTAAAGACTGTGATTGAATTGAGAGTATATTATATTTTTTTTATAGTTCCTCTACACGATGGATTGAAATATTTATGGTCGAATTTTGACCACAGGGAGACCTTTATATTTATAAATAGAAAGCCTTTAGCTACGAATTGTTTAATCGCTAAATATTATTATATTCTTATTGAATTTTTAATTATTTCAACATAAACATAAATATAAATACATAAACATAAATAAAATTTTAGGTGTCCTTATATAAACAACAAACTTTTGGGATAGGCAGAACGCGGTATATTATCGATATTATATGAATTATAACCCATATTACATATATGGCCCATAGGCCACGGCAGTTGCTTTCCATCAGGTAACTCGTAGCCGTAACTAGCTTGCCCCCTAAATGTCATAAAAATATTGTCCACCAACGCGACGCCGTCAACCGAGAACGAGATCGTTTTGGCCCGATAAAATGCTACTTTATGACGTAGGCGACAGGTTTCATTTTCCTCTACGCCTTTAATGACGGCGACGATATTAAAGATAGAGTTATACTTATAGTCTAGATTATAAAGTTGCATTTTATCTGGCCGAAATAATGTCGTTCTGAGTTGACGGTGTTGGTGGACAAACGGCCTTAAACCACTTTTGTTACACCCCGTATTTACGGTGGTCCGTGAAAGAACTGTTACCTATTTGAGAAAGTTCTTTATAATTCCGTTAACAATCTACTCAGCTATTTACGTGTAAGCTGTAACACGAAATGGATATAAAACTTATAGACCACGTCGGCAGTTTGTTAGTTGTCTGACTTTAGGAAGCTCTGACATTTCATTACTTTTCTGGAACTTCCTCGTGGTCTGAACTCTGTATAGAAATGCCTTTTTTACCCGCCTGTGCCAGAAGGAGGGTTATGTTTTTAGAGAAAATGTATGTATGTAATATGTATGTTTAATTGTTTGACACGCTCTGCAGCCTAAGCGGCTTGATGGTTTTTAACGTATGAGGTATCTTTAGATTTGTCTTTATAGCGCAAGTGACACTGGATACGTTAAAAAATTAAAAAATCAAAATGGCGGATTTTGAATTCAAAAATTTTTTTCGCCCTTTAGGTCAAGTAAGGTATCAAAATAAAGGGCTTTAAATAGCCATCCTAGAAAAATACATAACTTGATGATTAACTTGCAACCATTCTTGCAGTCACTTTAGTTTTTGGACATTTAGCTTATTTGACAGAAAGTTAATGACCGCTTTCGCCTAGATTGGGCGAACGCGCAATAGTAAATATAAATATTATTGTAACTAAATGATGCCCGATACTCCGTTACAATAATAATAATATAATAATAATATCTATGGACGCTTCACACCACGTCAGTCTGGTCCCGTGCTAAGTACCCGAGGGACTTGTGTTACAGGTATGTATATTATAAAAGTATTAAATATATTTCCGTTGTCTGGAAATATATTTAATACTTTTATAATATACATATATTTAAGATATTTATTACATGATACACATATTTAATACACATCCAAGACCCAGGAATAATGAAAAACTTTTTTCTGTTCCGTCGGCGGGATTCGAACCCGCGACCTCCGGCTTAAGCTACCAACGCGCCTACCAACTGAGCTACAGAGGTCGTCCTAAGAGTAGTTAATCATTTTTCCTGACCTGTATAAAACAAATTCAAAACTCAAGATCCTGAATTTTGTGCCCAAACGCGGTCTTAAATTATTCGATGTGTCTATTCTTCTTTCTTTCTGAATTTTATTTCATAATGCATCAAGTCTTCAAAAAAAGTATTTCTGACTAGTTGGAGCCCGCAACTCGTTGCGCGAAAATTTGTATATCACGGGAACATTTTTCCGGGATCAAAAGTATCCTATGTGTTGCTTAGACTTAAAAGCTATTAAATAAAAAAAGATTTATTCGAATCAATTCAGTAGTTCCAGAGATTAGCGCGTACAAACAGACAGACAACTTTTTTCTTGTCGATTTGTGTTCTATTACTGTTCCTAAGCCTAGGGTGCATATATTAGTTTGTAGCAATATTAATTATACATACATTTACAGACATAGATTTACTTTTTTATTATATGTATAGATTAAACTGGACTAAATTTTGCCACTTGCGTGCGTGGCAGCGGCATTTTATTGTATATATTAATCTCGTTGAAGGTGACGGAGTGCGGTGGACAAACGGCTTCACCGTTAACCCTACAGTTAAGTAAGCTATTTAAATTGGCAAGTATCGCCGACGCGTCACAAGCACTGCTGGTGTAGTGGTATCATGCAAGATTCCCATTCTTGCGACCCGGGTTCGATTCCCGGGCAGTGCAGATGCTTTTTTAAGTTTAGTTTACTACTTACTCATTTTTTACTTTTGCGGTGATCTATTTCGTTGTAACACTATGGTTTTCCCGATCATTTTATTATTTAGTCCTACTATATTGATCCATAGAGATCATTGTTTTTTCTTTATTAAGTCTTTAGTAATTATACACAAGCACACTTTTTTAATTCGATTCGGTTTAACAACTTTATATATATATATTTATTATATTTGGCTCCTAGTTTTATATTAATCTTAGTTGTAGAGAATTTTATGTAGCTGTTTAAGTAAGTTTTCCTAAAAAAATTAAATAAATAGTTACTAGCCCCCTTATTCATAAAAATGTTAAAGCAATCAAGGTTCGCTGTCCCTTTCTATCGTGTGACATTTTTAATATTCCAGAAAAGGACAGCGAACCATATCATAAAATATCTGTAAAGAATATGGCGTTGTATATTTGTCGTGTTGCAAAATCTTGCTAACGTTCGGATCAAACCAACATTATTCTAGAATTAGTTGGTGCCTGCAACTTTGTTGCGCAAAAATTTGTATATCACGCGGGAGCCGTACATTTTCCCGGGATAAAAATTATCCTTTATGTTGCCCAGACAAACAGATGAACAGACAAACAGACTACTTTTTTGTCGATATCTGTTCTATTACTGTTCCTTAGCACCCCTACATTAATTATTTTGTGAAAATATTAAACTCCAATTTTATACACTGTTCACTGTTTTATTATATGTATAGATAACAACTTTAGTACGTTCGAGTGGCTTCTTGAATAATACAACTCGAGGAATTATAATATTGTAGAATAAAAATCGGAAACCGTTTAGTGTTTACGTTGAGTCGTGTATTCTGAAGCACTAACACGGGGGGATGCCAGTATAACCAGATAGCCCACACTCATACAGAGTGCCGAAGCCGAGATTTTATATGGGATGTGTACATGTGCCCGCGAGCATCGCTAGGTGGCGCTGTACAAGTCCCATATAAAATCCTTTGTAAGCGCGAAACGCGTTCACGATTGAATGTCAAAAAAAACTCACACTCGGTACTCTGTTCCTGTTTTGCTTATTCCTAATTATTATTTGAATATATACGGAACTTCTTAAACGGTACTATCAGGGAAGTTCATTCATATTCATAGCCAGATGTACGTGTAAAAGCACAAATATTCTTGTAAGCTTCTTTTGAAACATTATGTCTTTCCAAGACCAAAAGTAGCCTATGTTTACTTTCCAACTTTTTTCATCAAATTGATTCCTTATAATCCTTTGGTCGCAATATGTCAATTCCATGTAGTAGTGCTAGGTTTCATATAGCGCGACCAACTTACTTAGATCTGTAATCTAGCTGTTAAGCTTCTTTGATAGTACGTAGATTGATGTTGTTTGGAGTTCAATTATCTAGCTGTAACTAATCAGGCTGTAAAGGTTTGTTGGTGCGGGATTATCGTGGAAATTATAGTCGAATCATCATCATTATGGTGATTTGTACCAGAGGCTTCTCGCCTAACATTATTATATAAGAAATTTACTGTTATGTAGCCCTTAAGATTGTTTGTGAGGAGAAATAAAGAATTATTATTACTATTATTGTTTTATTTTTTTTTCTTCTCGCCTTCCACTGGAAAACTGAAATGTACGTGTCGAAGCCAAGTACGTCTCAGGTAAGTACTTCAAATGTTTTAATTGTCAGTATGTATGGGTGATGTGTCAGGTGAAGGATGATGTGTTGTGTGATCTGGTGGTGATATTATGTGTGATGTATGAATGTATAAATTAGATTGTATTTGTGATGTATGTAGAGCTGTTTCATTATCTGTTTGTCATGGGACAGATTATTATTATTATCGTCGAATCATCATCGTCATTGTTGTGACATCTTTCATTTTATGTACCAACTAGACCACTGTAGATCTAACCCGCCACAGGCATTCACACACATTCACACACACAGCAGTCCTACTTGGTGCGAGTTATTGAATTTAATAATATTTGTAAAGAATTCTCTTTTGACCATCATCTACTGCAGACCAAGAATGCGAGTGACAAACTCAACCTTTATTTCTTTGATTAAACTTATCGTGATTTGTAATTCTCCTATAATTATTTGCTTTGTAAGCTCAGTCTTAACTTCTATGTAAGTTCATTTCTCTAAATAATAAAAATGTCTCATTGGTAGACGCTTCCACCGGGGTTTGAACCTGCACCCTCTCGAGGTCCACCAAAGGTCTTACCCATTCTAAAAAACTCGCTTGCACAAAAACGATTTCACTCTAATGTCTTGTTTACACTTATTAAGTAGATAAGTAGGTAACTAAATTTTAACTAAATTTTATGTTATTAATTGCATGTAAGCACAAAATTTGGTAGCAAGTTACTAGTTAAAATTTAGTTACTACTTACCCAGATAATTAGAAAATTTTATATTTTTTCTGTTAAGTTGGTAAGCGGGGCTTGTCACTTGACACATTTGGACAGGTACATGTCAGCACAATTTAGTTA
>JAOTAV010022672.1:0-22516 GCA_026546445.1 Cyclargus thomasi
TTTTTTTGTTCCCTCGGCGGGATTCGAACCCGCGACCCCCGGCGTGAGCTACCAAAGCTCAACCACTGCGCCACAGAAGTCGTCAATTACGATTATAATTTTTATTAAAAAAAAGTTACGTTATTTATATTATTTTGTTAGTTTTTTTTTGTTTATGGTAAATTGTTTAAATTTTGTTTTGTCTGTTGTTTGCCGCATTCTTGCATCCAGTACTTCTTTAAACTCCCCCATAGGACAGGCCTCGCCTAGTTTGGGGGACCGTTAAAATGTTTTAGTCAATATATTTTACAATAAAGTTGTAAAAATGTTTTAGTCAATAAAATATTTGTAATTTGTAATTTGTATTTATCTGATCAGCATTAGAAATCGACGATTAATTATTTTAAGTTATCTAGAAGTACCTATTAAATTCAAACTCTCATAAAATGCTATTAGCTCCGGCTTTTAACATCCCATTGCAAAATTTTAGCAAATCTTTTTAAATATTAGCATTTGTCACAATTCAATAACATCAACATCACAATGGGCCAGACGTACGGATGTGATGTTGTAAACTTTTATATCTGCCGGTCGCTCGTACCGGTGCAGCGGAGAAGGGTTGACGCCAATAAATTGCGTATTTTATATGATACAAACCGTATAAATTAGCATGTGATTTGAGATTTATTTTTAAAAATATTTTCGGTTAGTTGCTGTAGTAATTTAACTCCCAAAAGGGTTGCGATGATTTTGTAGGTCCCCTACAGAAGTCAGAGATGAAAATACTTGAGAGTCGCTTACGAATAATAGAAAATGAAGGAAGAAACTCCGTCAAAGCCCATGTTCAGCGAGACTTAAAATTTAAATCCTTTTTTAATATTTAGGTGGCTTTTAACGTTATCAGAACTAAACGAGATTATACTTCGAAAGACACCAATTTTAAAACGGTGATTGTATGAAACAAAAAGCTGGTCAATATTTTTGATTAAGAATTTGAGGCAAGCTGAAATGTTGTATCTCTTCTATAACACCTCAATACGGAACTACAGACCTGGCTGGTGAGAAAAAAAATTAAAACAAAAAAAATCTAAAATGTATCTCAGATTCTTGGTGCTTAGTGATGAAGAATTCTGAATTAAAAAATTTTAAGTTTTCACTAATAATTTTTTTATAAGTTGCAGGCAATTTTCGCAAACTATTTTTGCACACGCCTGCCAGTGTTAAAACCCTCACTAAATCATCTGGCTTATATTTTTTTTATTCTTTTAATATTGAAACAACATATAAAAATATATATTGCCTCAAATAAAGTTTTGAAATATTTTTTTTACTTTAGGTAAAATGTAGGGTACGTCCCCGCTTCTTATCAGTCAGGTCTGCAGTGCCGTGTCGTGTAATAGGAGAGTTATATGACAAGGTTTCAGCTTGCCTCAAATACCTACTTAAGATTTGCTATCAGCTTTCAACTAATATATGAGATACATTTCTATTGTTTTTTTGTCACGTAGCATTGTTTTTTCCCCTGGGGGTTAAATCATTGAAATGTTTAAAAACACTATATCTTTATATATATAAAACTTCTCATAAACGACTGGACCGATTTTTATGATTTTTTTTGTGTGTTCAAGGGGATCTAAGAATAGTTTAGATTCACGAAATAGCTCGGCAGGACAACGTCTGCGGGGTCAACTAGTCTCTATATATAATATCTCGATAACTTTAGCCCGGCTAGTTTTGATTTATACAAAGGATAGAAAGGAGGACCGGCCAAAATGGACCAACCTCGATTCATTTTCGCCTATCGTCCTTTATTCAGATTTTGATTTTTTTTTTGTTTCACGACGAACTGTGAAGGGAATGATGATGATGCTCCTAATATGAAGGAGCAGTAATTAATCACTGTCCACCGTATAATGTCTATTACTATTTGCATAAGCCGGCATTATCTGCTAGCCCGGGGCTACGAGAAAATCTGTTCTACGGAATACATGATCAATATAGACTATACCTAGGTCCAGATGTAGACTGGATGGGGTATTCTGATTTCTGATAGATTGTAGCAATATAACTGAGTATGAAATCAATCATAATATAAATCTTTTTATTCAGAACAAGTACTTTAAGTACACTTTCTGAACGTCGAGACTACGGCGCCTACCACCGGTTCGGGAACTAACCCGGCGAGTAGAACCGGCGTAAGAAACTCGCAAGAACCGGCGTAAGAATCGTTGATCGTGTGACCGTATTATAATCATCAATCAATGTATTATGGGGTATATTGAAAGAGAACCAGTTGACGGACTTACGTCATTTGGTCGGAATATGTCAATTCCATGTAAATAGTGATCTACCGGCTGGGTTTGACATAACCCGACTAAATTACCTAGCAGTGGCTTACTACAAGGTGGCAAGCCGGCAAAATGCCATGGGCCCCCAGCCGTAATGGGCCCCCTTATTTTTTACAATAATCGCTTGACGTGTTTTTGTATTGGATTGACGTAGTGGAACGAAAACGAATTCGCCACGGGACTCGAACGGTATAGTTACGCCACTGTTACTTAGATCTACAATATGTATCTGTTTCAACTTTTCTGATTGTATATGTGTTCGTAGTACTTTGTTGAGTTGATCAAAAACTGTCATAGACAATAATAATAATAAATAAATTGAACAAGCTAAATGTCCAAAAACAGAAAACTCGACTGCAGGACCGATGTAATTTAATCATCAAGTTATATGTATTTCTAGAATGGCCATTTAAAACCCTTCATTTTGATACCCTACTCGACCTAAATTGGCCGACGACATTTTTTAGAACATCACAATTTTTACTTTAAAATTCGCCATTTTGTTTTTTTTTTTAATGTACCCTGTGTCTTGCGCTATCAAGACGAATCTAACGATACCTCATACCTTAAAATCCATAAAGCCGTTTAGGCTGCCGAGCGAGTCAAACAATTATACATACCAACATACCTACTCTCGAAAAACATAACCCTCCTGGCGCATTCGGCTAAAAATAGAATGACATGGCTTTTAAACATTGCGTTTTGATTACATAAAATATACCATACATTTGTTATCTTTCTTAGATGCTAACAAGTGCAATTTGTCCAAGTATTCAGTTTTCCTCTGACCTAATAAACAAGATTAGCATAGAGGGGCTTACAACACCCTTATCTATTACACCCTCAATTTCCTTGGTGTTTTGATCGATAACATACAAAAGTTACAAAAGATACCACCCACTTTTTAGGATGTTCAGAAATCTTTTTAGTAAAGTGCTTAAGGCTTAAAAATTAATTAAGTTTTAGTTTCATTTTATGTTTTGGTGGATGAAGCAAGAATAGCCGCAAGAGAATTTTTAAAGTTTTCGAAATTGAAATGGATACCCATTTTCGTTAAGTTAACGAACACATAGCTTGTCAGCTATAATGAATGTGTTTTCTTCTCAATATTGTGTTCAAAATTTTTTAAGGTGAACTAATAAAAATCAAAATATTTTGCTCTAAGTCATACATGTAACTAAAAACAATTATTGTTTGTTACATTAGCTTTAAAACATAATATTGTTATTTTCCATCTTTTAGGTAAAAGATGGACCCGTGCGAGTTTCTTACGCCGGTTCTTCTCGCTGGGTTAGTTCCCGAGCCGGTTGTAGGCATCGTAGTCTCGACGTTCAGAAAGTGTACTTTAAGTACTGATTTTAAATAAAAAGATTCTGATTTTGATTAGATATAAAATTTCCTTTGTATGGCATTCCGTGGCAAGTAATTTTGTACAGACTATGAACCTAGTCTACCTTGTGCGTCGAGCATATAACCAATAGAGAAGTAATGTCAGCCATCCGTGTCCGAAACATATCAGCTTATTAACACTTAAATTAACCGCCAACCAACTAACGCTCGCACTGAAACAGTACGCACCAATAAGAGACCTGCGTGTACGCACCCCGATACTTCCGACCAATCAGAGCGCAGGGGCTTCGGGCGGAATTTTTTTCCGAACAAAACTAATAAACATATCTGCTCTTTTGTTTCTATGCTCGAACCTTGTGCTATGGAGCCGGAGATATCCTGCCCATAGGTGACTGTACCGTATAGTGATGGTGCAGTGGGAGTTGTTTACGTAACTGCAGCGGCAATTAGGACCGCTTGTTCGGGGTACAGCTGTACGCGCTTATAACGTTTACTGCCAGACTATTGTAAATAAAATAATATATTATATTGTAAACAGTAAAATTTGAGTGTCTGTCCATTTAATATATTTACAAAATAATCAATGTAGGGAAGCTAAGGAACAGTAATGGAACAAAACAAAAAAAGTTGTCTGTTTGTACGCGCTAATCCCAGGAACTACTGGATGGATTTGAATAAATCTTTTTTTGTTTAATAGCTATTAGGGCTGGGCAACATATACGATACTTTTCAACCCGGGAAAATGTACGGTTCCCGCGTGATATACAAATATTTGCGCAACGAAGTTGCGGTCACCAACTAGTTGTAAATACGGCTTATATCTACGGCAGCCTTTATTTTTCTTATAAATAAGTTGTGATAAAAGTTTCTTACCAAAATCAGTTTTCTTTTAATTACGCAGTGATTATTTCGTATATACATTACTAGTTATACCCTGCAGCGCTACCCGCGGCTTAGTTGAGATTACCCTATGTGTTAATCCAGGATACCAACTAGCTTTATCGAAATCGGTCCAGCCGTGTAAGCGTGAAGAAGTTACAAACATACACACTTACAAACTCACAAATTTATAATATTAGTAAGATTTCTAATTAGTAAAGTAATAAAAAGTCATTTATTTCTGAGTAAATTTGATATAAGTGTCTTCAGATTGTCGAAATGTTGAGCTACCATCGGTTCAGAAACGAGCCGCGCGAGAAGAACCGGCATAAGTAACTCGGGGACACTTTTAAAAAAAAAAAATAGTGGAGAATTTCAAAACCGGAACCTCCTCCCTCAACCAACATTATCAATGCATCTTTCCCAACATATTATATATTTGTCTCTTTACCGTATCAACGCGTTCTAGGAACAATATTCTCAAAGACTCAAAACGAAAGAAGAACAGGCTTAAAACAAAAGAAATCGACCCCCTGCGACTGGAGTAATCGATAAGCGTAAGAGAAATGACAAACCGTCGGAGAGACTGATCCGACGATCGTTCTTGAGTTATTGATAGTATTGGGCCGCTAGATTAATACCGCGGCGGCGCTCGCTGACGGATGGACCGACCGTAACGACTCCACATAATGATCGTAATTAATGAACAAAACGATACAATTGATAGTTGATCGGAGTTTTTCGGTTATTTGGTTTGTACGACCCGTGGAAACAGAGATACCAAATCGATATACTTACGCCTGTTTCCACCTACCTTTTTAATTTCATTAGACAAAAAAAATAATAATATTTATTTTCTTATTAACTGTACAAAACTCGATATGAAGTTTTTTGATAGGCGAAATTTACTTATCAAATAACCTCATATCTAGTTTTGTACAATTACTAAGAAAAAAAAGTTTTTTTTGTTTCCTGAAATGTAACCATTTAAGGTACGAGGTTGAGGCAGATTGGCGGTATGGTTCCTCTGTCAAATTTCTATGCAAACCGCAATTGTCAAGAACAAAATGACAAGACAACACTTTGTTGACACTCGCGTTTATTTTGGAAATGACACATTTTTTGACAGTGTGTTAATGAACCATACCAGCAATCTTGATGACATAGCATGACAGTTTTTCAAGCCACGATAGCAAGCTAGTTCTCTTTTGAACTATCTTCGCTAGCTTCAACTTATTTACTTGAAATGAAGCTAGTTTTGTCTACACCAGACCAGAACTACTGCCCCTAGCTCGCTAGCCTGGCTTGAAAAACTGCCTCGTGTTTCCCAAACATAACGCTTTCTCCTAGATGTCTACGTCATGTATCTATGAAGATAAATACGTATTTAACAAAACTCATCATATTCCACCCAAGTTCTTAGACGTCTTAGTAGAATATAAAAGTTAGTAAAATCCTTAGATAATCTCTCTAAAAAGCGCGCCCCAGACATGCCTATGTTGTCCACCTAAAACGTCTGAAACACGAGATCTCTTCATTTCAAACACGATTCAAAGCCGCATCTTTACTTAGTATATATAATTAATTCTGCATACCGAATCTAAGCTCGTCGTTTTTGTGGAGGGCTGGCATCAATCATTCTCCTCATTTGGTCGAAATTCGACGTCACTCGGGTATCGCCTCGAATCACTTTTAATAACGTCATGGCGTCGATGGCGGCTCGGCTGACTCGCAATTCATCATTTTTTTAAATTGATTGCGATCCCCTAATAATGTTACACGAGTCTTAATTTATTCCTACTTAATTATGAATTTGGCAATTGTTTGAACTTGAATGAACTCGGTGATTTCGAATTTGCCTTTGACATTTCACACAATTATATTTTCGCACCATGGGGGAAATTAAAACAGAGCAAGTAAACGGATCAATGTCAATTTGGTAGGTATATATTAATACCGTATAAGTCGGCTGGTTCGACATAGCAAAAAATATAATAATAATAATAATCAACTGGCTCAAATCCGCAATCTGGCTTTAATTCAGCTTCCCTGATTGTACACTTGTTTTTTGTAGATTCCACATATTTCATGCCGGCGCGAGCACGTCGTGGCTCTGCGTTGTGCGTTTAGAGGCCGTAAGCATACTTCGAACTGCACAACGGCGTGGGGACGCCGGTTTGTCAGTTTGTTTGAAGTCGGAATACTTTTTATTATAATTTACTTTTTATTTTAATATAATTACGAGTTTGCTATGTTAATTGTGATTACGGATTAACTTTTCTCGTAAATTAAAAAAAGGTAATTTCCTAAATTGCCAGTGTCATAAAGATTTATAATATCATAATGTTATAGAACATTTTTTAAATCAACAAGCGACTTTCTTCATTTCGTTTTGTTGTTTTTGTAACACCATTCACTAAATTATAGGAAATATCGAGTTGATGGGCTCGCGTTTGGTGGAAGTGGGACATAATTCTTCTCATGGTTTCTTTTATTGGTGCTTGACATATGAACTCGAAGTTTCTAAATTATAGTAAAAGAGAAAATGAGTAACGACCTTATTTGTATACAAATACTAGCTGACCCGGCGAACTTTGTTCCGCCTTAATGGCAATAAATAAGCAGTGTGTGTTGTGTTTTTTTTATTGGAAAATCGAACGCTGTCAAACGGGATAAAAAATATCTTATGTCCGTCTCCTGGCTCTAAGCTACCTCCCTACCAATTTTCAGCCAAATCTGTTTTGCCGTTCTTGAGTTATAAGTGGTGTAACTAACACGACTTTCTTTTATATATATATAGATTGTCGAGGGCATATTATAAGAAAAAAATCAGCTATAAAACCTTCGATCGTCATAATCGATCGAATATCATAAAGATTCACAGTTGCCGTCTCAAAAGTGGCGGTACCGTTTAGGCGTTATTCTGACTCTAGTCGCTCCGAGACCGCGAGCTTTAAATCATTAAATTATATATATAAAGTCAAATACCTACTGTAAATATTCATGTGTGCGTTCAGAAACATACTTTGTGTAAAATGTCTCAAAAGTTATATTTGTTTGTTTTAATTTGTGTAAATTATTTATTTATTATGTAATTATTTCTTTCAGAAAATAATACCTAAGATTCTTTCTTCAGGTTAACGAATGTGTAAATGTCTTTTTATAAGTGTCTATGATTTTTCTTAACCACCTATTGTCTATGTGTTGAAAGTTTTGTGCGAGTGCAGAAACGAGAAATCGTCGAGCTTATCGTAGAGATGAACAGAGGAATAATCTTCGAGGTGCAAGAAGATCATTGACTGTTAAGAATTTCGCCGGGTCAGCTAGTGATACATAAATATTATGCATGTGTTTTTGTCATATACCTATGTTTCAATATATTTCTGTTCTGTAATGAGCTTAGCCTACAGGGTACTTCCATTTCTAATCTTGATAATTTATGTATAAATTCGTTTTAAATGTATAATATAATTAATGTATAACAAAATTATAATCCCGAAGGCAATTTGTGCATAATTTGTGTATGTTTGCGAACAGGAAGCTCTCAAACGTGTTATTACTCCATATAGAGAGCTGGACAAATATGGGGGATTCAGATAGGCACCGTAGAGATAGGCACCGTAGAGATAGGCTACTCTCGTGACCAAGGTTCTACCCTGAGGGCGACCCTTATGTTATGACTATATTAATGGCGGATTTCTATGGCTGCGCGCTGTTACGAAGCAGCCAATTGAGTTGATTTTCGGCACAGACTTATTTCAGAGGATGGAGAGTGACACATCGTCGTTGAAGTTCTAACACCTACGTATGTCAAAATTGGCAACTTTTCAGGAAACCGAAACATTTGGTTAAATTTCGTATAGATCACCATACTAAAAAGATTTAACAATTAAAGAATTGTACAAGTTTTTGTTAGCTGATACGTGTTCCTGATTAACTTAAGCGATGCGTTTTCCGATTTTCTGCAAAACGGCATTATTAAATAATTTAAAAAAAAACATTTTTGGTTTAAGAAAACTTTTCCACTTGAGTGCAGCCGCGGGATAAATATGTTACTGATTATTCTTATGACTGATATCTTGATCTAAACGATGAAGCAGTTTATTTCTATGATCATAGTCACTGCTAATTTTGCTCTGTGGTTGGACAGCTTAAAGATCTAAACCAGTGTAATTTATGTCAACTGATTTTACGGTGAAATGTAGGTAGACCATAAGGCGGCTAAAACTCAATTAACGTTTTAATTACGAGCCGATACTTTCACGATTTCTATCCTGGACATAGAGATAGCATATCATTAATCCCATCGTAACTTTACAAGTATAAATCGTAAATGCGACAGCTATACGACCTGTCTGCCTTGTATAAAAGGAGAAACTAAATTTAAATAATCATAATCTTGTCCATATCTAATCATAAGCAAACATGGTCGTAATTGGAGCACGCGTGTGCCCCGCTAAACCGGCCCTGCAAAAGGGGCCCCGCAAAGTGGACCCCGCCTACGTGCCCCGGCAAGTGCCCTAGTTGCCCGGGGGGAACGTTTACCGAAACTTTGTAAATTCTAGATACCGTCGGAGATAATGTAAAAATAATTTCGAGAATATAAAAAGAAAACTCATCTTTTTTTGTTCAAAAAATATTTAAAAAGTTTACGTAGAGTTTACAAACGCGTAGTTTTCCGCCAATTAAGAATAGGAAAGAAGACACCGATTTGATTTTGATTTTGTGTCAATCCAGAATAACTGCTAGCTCCATGTCAAATTTCATGAAAATCAATCCAGCCGTTTAAGCGTGACTTTTCACACTTGAACGGCTAGACTTCACTTAACAAACACTCACAAACTTACAAACTCACGCATTTAAAATATTAGTATGGTATGATGATATAAAAGCCTACCCAAACACATTGTACAAAAGTGTCTTTCATTTATGCCAATAACTAAAAAGAAACCCTTTCTCTAGAAAATTTATTTTCTTTCATTCATAAGTTATCTAGAACAAAGAGAGTCCGTGGCCTAATAAGACCTTTGATTCGCACTCGAGAGGGCGCAAGTTCGAACCCTGGTGGAGGCATTCTGTAATCAAGTAAGTTTATAGATTACGGTAAATCTGGCTGGATATCGATGTTGCTGCTCTTCTAATCTACATATCGGTGACGGTCAGCGACTGTCAGTGAGGAATGAGCTTAGCGATCTACGTACGGGTATAAATATCTCTCTTGAAAACCGATACGCTCAATGCATGTTACGACCTACATTTCTGAATCCTACTGCTGTTTTACGAGAATGTAAGAATAGATTTAACTTTACTTTTTAATGCGAAATTTGGGGAACGAGATTAGATCGACCTATGTAGCTCAATTGGTAAGCACCTTAAGTCGGGGGTCTCGGGTTCGAATCCCGCCGACGACGGAGCAAAAAGTTTTTCAATGTTCCTGAGTCTTGGATGCGTATTAAATTTGTGTATCGTATAGCAAAAATCTCAAAATATGTGTATAGTAAAAAAGTATTAAATATATTTCAGTTGTCTGGTACCTTTAAAACAAGTCGCTCGGGTACTTAGCACGGGGCCAGACTGACGTGGTGTGAAGCGCCCATAGATTTAATTTAAAATAATTATACTGTGCAAAATAGCTATTAAAACGATAGACAGCAATTAATTGGGGCTAACGGTTTCATATTAATAATACATATAAGAATAGAATTAGGGTCATTATTTTACTAAAAATGCTATCATAGTTAATAACGTACCATAATATGTATTATTAACATAATTCTTATGCATATATTTGTTTTATTCACACAATATCAACAAACATTCAAAATTCGAAGCCACTCAAAACTAACTCCAGGCAGGATAAACGCTTTCGAAACCTTCTATAATTGACTTTCAAATAACTGTACCACTAGTCAATTCCGAGATAATAAAACCAAATTAAGAGTCGGCACGGTGATTTAAATCGCTACAAAGTCGTATGAAAATCGTCCTGATGGCCCGAATGTACGACACTGACGAGGATGTGTTTTAAATTAAGAATCCAGGCCCTGGCCAACGGCCGCGAATTCACGGCCAAAGGGCCATTTGATTGATTACTTTCTATAATCAATTGTTATGGATCTGCTAAATTTGGAGAGTTACGGTCCTATGTTATATGCGATATTGAGAATACAAAAATCGTACTCTCATGGGCTGTTTCACTACTTCATGATAAGCGTCAGATAGGCTATTCGTAGTTTATTCGACAGATTCCTCACACTTCATCGACGAGATAAGTTGTAGAAAGCCTATGTGATACATATAAGTTATTGGTGAAACAAGCCCTCAGTCTCAGAAGAAGAGTACAGTAGATTTTATTGAGTTATTTACAATTTTAGGCATCACTGGACGTCAAAACTGGCAACAATGTACAAAATACTTATCGGGAAGAACATCTTTACATTGTCTTTAAAATTAGCATATCGAAACGCAATGTTTATTCCATAATCCATGATCATTTCGTGCTTACACGCAATTGGAAAATAATCGCCATTAAGAATGTAAAGTGTATCGTCGTTTATCGCGATTTTATATTCAAACTGTCGCGTGGTGTATGATTTGGCAAATGATAGTGTTAGTGCGCATGCGCCGGCGGGCAGGCACGCAAGCCCGCGCACCGCCGCGCACGCCCGCGCACCACCGCGCCTTCCCGCGCACGCCCGCGCACGGGGATACCACTTTATCGGGATAAATATTTGCAAATCAACTTTGTTGCCAGCCGAAAGAGGACCAAATTGATGTCCAATTTTCTGCAGGATGGTTTTATATTAAATGTTGTATCGCTTTATTCTCTTTCACGTGGTGGTTACTTTTTGGAAAGTTTGATTAAATTCGTTTTTCTTTACGTAAAAATACATTAACTTTAAAAAACGCTCGAAGGATTCCGTACCAGTAAGGAGTAAAAAATTGAGGAACCAGAGTTTCGAAAGTCAAACAACAAGCGTTGAAGACATACTTTAGCGCCATCTAGTACCAAGAAGAAACTTAAAAAAAAAACACCATTGTTGTATGATGGATACACTTAAATATTTTATTTATTTTTTATTATAGCGGCAACAGAAATACATATTCAGTGACAAAATCAACTCACTAGCTATTACCGTTCTTGTGAAACAGTTTGGAGACAGACAGACAGACATTGAAGTCTTAGCAGTAGCATAGACTAATCACTTTATAGACTTTCAGATCCATACAAAATTCCTCTATGTTAGTATGGTCCCATTTTCCCTAAAAGTATTCAAATTATTCACATTTTTAGTCG
The DNA here is from genome assembly GCA_026546445.1 of Cyclargus thomasi. Taxonomy (NCBI): domain Eukaryota; kingdom Metazoa; phylum Arthropoda; class Insecta; order Lepidoptera; family Lycaenidae; genus Cyclargus; species Cyclargus thomasi. The sequence goes on from JAOTAV010022672.1 coordinate 11,854, forward strand.
TCCAAAGCTGAAGATCATGAGGAACTAGTTATGCAAGTTTAATACTTGACGTAAGCAAAGCCACGGGCAATAGTCATTTATAAAGCATTATAAATTATCTAGATTTATTATTATAGTAGTATTTTCTAGGGTTTGCCTAACTATTAAACAATACCAAATTATTTAAGCGCAATCCGAACAACACCCGTTGTGACCGGTAAGGTCGCACTTTCAAGCCAGTCCTAGGCCACCATGCCACAAAGGCCAAGCCACTTAAGTTATCAGGCCACCTATCAGGCGATCAAGGCCAAATGAATCAAAGACAAGCCACATTACCCGAACAGAGAGCTTCCCGGGTAAACAAATGAGGAGCACGAACAGAAATCACGAGCAAATATTTTTCATGCAACTTTCGCCGCAAGCGCCAGGTGTTAGCGTGCATTTGTACTTAAGCATTAGTATGTAAAATAAACTGATCGCTTTTTTATAAATATATAGTATTATTTGCGGTATTGGTGTCACACAGGAATGGGAGCTGCGCACAAGCAACACACATTTAGATGCGTTCAACATCAATTATCGAATAAGGAAGAATTCAGTGAGTGTATGTCAAGATCGGGAAAGTTTCGAAAACAAAATGCGTTTTGGCGAAGAGGTAGTACCTACCTAATTTTGTAACCATTTTAAAGGCATAAAATCAAAAAAAGGTTTGAAATCAAAAGCATATTTTAGGTGTAACAAAACAAATGCTTCAGTAAAGAGCCAATGCTTCTGCCAATAGTTCTGTACCCATTTTAACGCACAAAATCTAAAGATAGTTGAAACAACAAGTTACAGAAAGTTTGTAATCAAAAGCAAACTAAAAAAGCTGTTACTCCTAATACTGTAGATACACCATAACCGTGGCGCTCGAGTCGGCGTCTTCAAAGCGTATGTCATTTCAGTATTAGCGTATTTATTATTGTCTCAGTAACGACTGCGGGCCCGCGCCGGCGCAATCCGCAAACGATATCGTTCCGTTTTTAATTACTCTCGTTAGTCATGATTGCTACAGCAAAAATTAATTTTTAATGATGACAACACAGCTATAAATTTATCCGTCTACCCACCAGAATATATTTTCACGATTTAATTTTCATCTAATACAAAATGATTAATGCGTTTACTTTCACTAGAAATTATTTGTGGTGCCATGCCGGTTAACTAATTATGGTGTTTATGAGTTAATGAAGCTATTAATGGGTCCCATTATCACTGTGTAATTGGCTGGTGAGGCGATAAGAGTGACAGTACAATGGGCAGGACTGGCGGAAAGTGGGAGGTCGGGGGGAGGGACAGTTGAGGACAGGAGCTAAGGGTGTTATGTAAGAGTTGCGTCAGATAAAAGGGAAAGGATACTGTTACAGATTTAAAGTAAAGTATGCGCCCGCAGTCGGGTAAAAGTTTGCTTGGAATTTCTTGCTACGGAGTACATGCTACCGTGATCACCAGCTTATAGGACCTAGGACTCGAAAAATTACAAGGCAAAACACCATGTGTGATTAAAATCTGAACAGAATCTTGTCAATCGGCGAATGGTCGCAAACGCTAAACAAAAGAACAAAGAAAGCAACAACAAACAAAGCAATCGGTTGTAAAATGAAGATCGGACGATTTACACCGCGAACCTCGGTGATCGGTCACGACACCCTCCACGACTTCCTCCACGACGCGCCGACAACGACTGATGTGATCTTACGACAATTTCCGGCAATCCGCAGATCGGCTTAAACGACTACGAGACTCAGTTTTTGGTTGATTAAAGGCCTGTTTCACCGCTTACTGAAAAAGTTCGTGATATTAACAACTTTTTTGACAGATTTTTCATACATCTGTCAAAATAGTTGTGGATAGAGTATCCGACACTTATCAGTAAGCCCTTAAATTAGCGATCATTGTGCGCCGCATTTTAGAATTCGATCTGAAACCTGCGATCACCTTTAAACTTTGCGCACACTATTGACGGACCGTGCCGGGGCGCATCGCATCTTTCATATAAAGAGCGCAGCGCACTCAGCCGTGACATTTGTATAAAATTCGCACATGCAATTCTTGTCTCCTTGATCGACGGTAGTTGCTACCATGTGATCCGTTTGCTAAAACACCCCCTAAAGCATGCTGATATTATTAATGCGAAAGTGTGTCTATCTGTTACCTTTTCACGCCCAAACCACTACACCGATTTTGCTAAAATTCGCTATGGAGATACTCTGAGTCCCGGGGAAGTGCACAAGATACATTTCATGCTGGAAAAATGTACGCTTTCCGAGCTATTAACGAATTTGATGCGACCTTTATTACGTCAGACTAGTTGTCCGATCATGTCTGACCGACGTCGTGGTGCGGCGTACAGCTCGCGGGCAATAGCTCACCGCTATTTGTACTAGCGGTCCGGCGACTGCGGGTTACTTATCGCCATCACGACGTACATTGTTGCGCTTTTTAGACGTCCGACGTGAACGGTTACTTCCAATATAGATAGGGACTGAGACAAATTATATACAACCCGTAGGTAATACAGATAAATAATATAACCTAGATGATGCTTGCGATTTCGTTGCGCTAGAATTCGTTTGGAATCGTACATTTTACGGGACTCAATGTGTCTCCATACCAAATTTCAACAAAATCGTTTCAGGGGTTTGGGCGTGAAGAGGTAACAGATAGACACACTTTCGCATTAATAATATCAGCATGCATTTGTATTTAGGCGTCTCTCGTCAAAAGGGGTACAAAGTTTTCCGCTCGCGTATTAATGTATACATTGACAACAGAGTATTAATATATAAATCATAATCATAAATCATTTATTGCATGAATTAATTCATGCAATAAATTATTTATGATAACAATAAGTCCTAATATAATTACATGGATCTTTTACTCCACCACATTTTATGGTGTGCAATATAGTCTTAGTAACGAACATTTTCTTAACAACAACAAATCTCCTTGTTATTGTGACCTAATCGTAGTCTATATTACCTAGTGGCAAGGTTTTCCGATCCCAAGAATAACATAATTCGTAGGGCTAGGTATAGTGTGACTCTAAACCATAAATAATAGCAACGATAACGCAATATTGTAATTCTCAACACATCTCGACACATATTTTATAAAATGTCACAAGTCCAAAGTCTTCGTAATCGCTGTATTTGTTTTTTAAATACCCAGTACAGAAATGTACAAAAATGTCAATGTACCCACAAGTTGTAGCTATCTTAGAAAATTATATACTTTTAATTACGTAGATTCCGGTCACTAAAACCTATTTTGTATTTTGATAGATTTACTTTCTTTAAATGTATTCGCTAACCAATACCTATAAAATGTTCCGTGAGTGATGCAATTTTTCTTAAGTGAATGATAAATAAACTCTTTGTGCAACTATTTTTATGAGGAAGACACTGGCACCTAAAATACAGGCCTAGCCTAGTTTAGATGCCAGGGGAACCCACATTTTTATGTAAGTAATTTAATCACAAATAACCTGGGTAACCAAACTTCACTGTGATTTTGGTTGATTATCTAACCTGTGCTTAACATTTCAACCCTATAAATCAAAATGCTTCGATGAATCAATTACATTCTTAATTCTTACTGTGTCAATCAGTCAGACTTTTGAGTTTTATTAGATTAGCTTACTCTACGTTTTAAATTAGAAAATACAAACCCGGTGATTTCGTTAAGATACAAGTAACTGTGTCATACGGACGGACAGAGAGAGGCGACGAATCTTTAAGGGTTCCGTTTTTTGTCATTCGCCTGCGAGACCCTAGAACCCCTATGCGGTCAGTCGGTGGATGTTCTAATTAATAGTGTTGTATCAATCAGTATTAATGTATTGGAACTCGTCCGTAATCCTGTTGGGATATTATTAATTGGAACCTAATTCCAAACCCAATAAACGGGACGATATCCATCATATGGGATTAGTAGTTTTCGGCAGTGATATCGGGCAATATTAGGTGGTAGAGAAGTTGTTTTTCGGTTTAAAGATCTTTATATATATTTTTTCCCGGTTATAGTGTATGAAGATTGATAAATAGTTAATGAAGTTGTTTTTAAAAGCTAAAACAATACTTACGGTAGTCACGTCGCACCTTCTGTAAGACAATGGTATAAATGCTTCTGATAATGTTAAGCACTTATGCCCTTTTCTTACCGAAGGTAAGGGACACATTCCCTTGTATACAGTTCATTGTGAACTTTCAGTTTGATCATACACATATTTCCATAGTTAGCTCCATTTAAGGGACGCATACGCGCCCTGAATCATTATCAATTACTTTTGCTAAATAGCCTGTAGGAGGTTTTTTTCGGAATCTCCTAACAAGATTTTTTATTTAGTAAATTCTAATTTAAATAAAAAAGACACATACAATAATATATTCGGATATTCTTTTTCTCTTCTGCAACCAACAAACATACAGAAAGACACACACACACCACACATACCACACACCTACACACACACACACACACACAAGATCTGTGTGTGCAAAGGTGTATTATCTTAGACATATATCACACCTTTTCGCATCTGTGTTAGATTTTTTTTATATTCACCTAAATATACCTACTATGTTAGAAACACATCCTAATTCGCCGAATTATCATTTTCAATAATAGGTATAACCTCATCACGAAGTAAATCCTTAAACGTTTTCAAAGCGTAACACTCCTTAATGAAAATAGCTCTCTCCGACGTAACCACATAATTGCCGTGATACTTAAAGCTGGAAATTATCATGCTTCATAATGAGAATCCGCTCCTAACGGTCATAATACTAAAGAAACACCCAAGACTTTGACCCTAAATCCTTATTAAGAGACGTAATTATGTCCCCGGACAAAAATTTCACAGATTTAGCGTTTTATAATATGCAGCCAGCGGTCTTCTGGGTGTGCTTTGTCGGGCGTTCTTGTTACGACTTCGTAATGTTAGCTATAAAAGTCACTCCATCCAAGATTTTAGGTGTACTAAAATGGTCGCCCTTAAAGTTTTTATTGTTGTATGAATTTGATGTTGGCCTGAGGTAATAGTGGTAGTGATTTTTGGGGGTTCCGTGCAATTCTGAAACTGGTAAAAAATCGATTTCAAAATATAACGGTTTTTTTTTAAAACCAAAAGAAGCTTATGCGACTGGCCATCTTTTCAACTAAGTCTTATGCTAAATCGTAAAAAGATTACTTTTTGTAGCAGGATAGATAAAGTAGTACATTGAAAAAAGTCATTTCTCCCAAAAATGAGTTTTTTTGTCATTTCGTATCTCTACTATGGATGTCATAAGCCTGCTAGTATATTAACGGGAAAAGAAATTCTGCGCACCGCTTGTTTGGTCTTAAATTTAAAATTCTGAGCTATTTTCTTTTTTTAGAAATGATTTACAATATCAAAGAAGTATTAATTTGAAGTAAATAATATAAAGCTGAAAAGTTTGTTTGCTTAAACGCGCTAATCTCAGCAACTACTTGCCGGAATTGAAAAATAATTTTGGTTAGTCCATTTATCGAGGAAGGTTATAGAGTATAGGCTATATAACATCACTCTACGACCAATAGGAGCCGAGTAGAAATAAAAAAAATTAGTAAAAACGGGATAATGTATAAATTTATACGCGGACGTAGTCGCGGGCAACAACTGTGTCAAATAATCTGTAAAATGACTTTGACACTCGCGTCACTTGGAGTCATTTTTAAAGAAGAGATGGAAGATAAGAAAATAATCTAACGTGTTTATATTCAAGAAGTAGTTGCAATATGTTTACATCTGCTCCTCTTTTAGGCCCCGCGAATCCCCTATGGGGAATATGCGTTTAAAACAAAATTTATTGAATACAAATTATTACGATAGTGGGTTAAAAGATATATAGAATGACAAAAAATCTCTGAATTCTGTTGATAAATAACTAAGATATTAGCGATATAAGTTTTCTACCCATCCCTTTCTCTTAAAACGTATTTTAGTATGAACTTTGTATGCAGCTTATGGAATTAATATCGGATCTCTCTTTCTAACTGACTACTTTGAAGGCTTGTAACTGTTGTTTTCAATTTTATCAAAAAACTTATTGAATCGTTTTTCAATAACGTGAGATTTATTTAATTAATTAATAAAAAATCATGCATATTCCCTATTGCATCAACGAGATTGTGTCGGTCGGATAAAATGAATGACATAGACCTTAGGTCTTATTTTGCTTAACGCCACTGCAGAGCCGCTGCTCGACATGGGCGATAGACCAATTTCAATAGAAAAGGGAAACCTATTGCTCACATTACAAAGTTTATCAGTCCAAAATAGTCTCGTTGACGGTGACGGCGTCCGGTGGACAAACGGCCTAGGCGTAGGAAATAGTCGTAGTTTCCGAAAAGGTGTAAGCGCCTAACGATCACGCGCTAGGCCCCGTCTCCCGACGTGACACATTAGTTTGACGCGCCGTTATTAAATTTAATTGACGCGTGAGCACTCGACGAAGTTTGGCACAATTGCGACTTGTCACCGTCTTCCCCCGAGCGGCGGACAATGTTTCATGAATACTAAAACAGTGTACCCGCGCCTGATAAATTGCCAACTTCATTGCATATGAAACGCTCAGGTGGCCAGGTGCGCGTGAGATATGGGGACGCGATCGGGACGCTTTGCGCCTGTCTCATTAAATCGGATAGCTTCACGGTGTTGTTGAATTTCAATGGATTTACTGTATTTGTTTCTGCTGTGGTATTTGTATATATATATTTTTTTACGTTTTATTTATTTTTGAAGTCTCTATACGCAGCGATCCGTATACTGGCGTTTCATAAACGTAAATCTGGCATTTTACAGATGTCAGTGGTTTTACCATAATTTTGAAACGATAGTAACTGTCGGAGATACTCGCTAGCGACTACTTAAATTAGGATTGGAAAATTTTGAAATACCTGTAGCGGTCACTTGCGGAACTAAAATTGTCATACAGGCCCCTATAATCATGTATCGCACACAAATAACTTTCTTTCTGGAGTCTCTCAAATCACGATTCAGCTGTCCTGATAAATATCTCGTATCTGGCCAGCCTATTCAGGGAATACATTTTTACGAATCAAATAAAAGATATCAGGCATATCACAAGTATTTGATAGAAACATTTTCCAATGCGGTACTTTGTATGGAAATAGATTTTTGGCGTTTATAATATGAATGTAGCCTTTATATCATTCCAAAAACAATTCATTTTATACAATTTGTCGTTTATCTGAAAATATTTTTGTTGTTGTCAAATTTATATGACTGTATTGTTTTTAAATAAAATATCATTTTCCTCGTTACAGATAAGCCGCTGGCGAAACGTACATTCCAGTAAAATACTAATATCGGTAATGTATAAATAATTCGAATATATTATAATTAGTTTTGGATAATGTAATTTCAACTAAAGAAAAATGTTTTTTTTTTCAGAATAGAGTTATTGTAATTAATAAAATTACCACGACATGATGAATCAAAAAGCTAGGAAAAAACTTAATTGTATACGATACAAAGAAGAGTTATAGTGTAGCAAATTATAAGGAATGAAAGTCATGTGAAAAGGATATCTTCACCATATCAAAAATATCTACACATATCTATCGTTGTATTCGCAATATGATATATCACACTTTGATGCTAGTCGCTTGATTGTGATTATAGATAATGTTATAAATTATTTGCTCAAAGATTATTAAGTAGCTTATAATAGATTATTAATTTAACGAAAAGTCGAAGAAGATAACGAACGTCACGATGAAGTACACGATGTTCTTTCTGAGGCGGCGAAGCCTGATTCTGAAAGCGGTGCTGATTCTGACGGCGCTGTGGTTCATGGTCGCTCTGCTCACAACGAACGGGGGCTCGAGGAATGCGATCGTCGGACCGCCGATTGAATACATAGACGCCGAAGCGAAGCCTTTGAAAATGGCCAAGCCGACGTCGACGAAACGGAAGAGCGAATCGTACGGCAACAACCTTTCGGATGGTAAGTGAACGTGGATTTCAAATCACGCATGTGGTGTGGAGGTGTCCCTTTAACTTTCCGTTGATATAACACCCTTTGTTTATTTGTCACGCTTGTCTAGAAGCATTCGTTTGAAAACATTTTGAGAGGTCTTGTAGACTTCTCAAAATTTTCAAAAAAAAGCTTTAGAATTTCGGAGGTTTTGGCACATTTAAAAAAAAATGAGTTTCTGGTATGACAAAATCTTAGTATTTTAAAAGGAGCTTTTATAGTAATATAACATGCTTTAATTACTATAAAAAACCATTAAAAATGGCTGATTTTAAGTTTTACTTAACCTGTCTAGTATGCTTGTGAAAATATTAACCTCAACAAGTACTGCAAGAATTATCTAAAGAGTGTCCTATATATTTTGTAAACGAAGAAAAATCAGTAATTTTCTTTATTTACGGGCCCTTCTTTGAGTCTTGTTATTTCGCTTTCCTTAATTTTATTACAGCAGTAAATCACGAGTCCATTAGAATTTTCCTATTGTTTCCTTGAAATTTTCTTCGGTTGCAATTGTCTCTGCTATTCGAAGCAATAGAAATGGTAATGAGGATATACGTTAAAGAGCACTTGAATAATGTAGACCGCCACTTTCGCCCTTTCAACCTATTTTAATATCGCTTTATTATCCAATTTCCATTTTATTATGCTTATTACTAATTAGTTTTTACTCACCTATTAATTTACTATTGTATTCGCATGCATTCTTTTATGTGATCAATTTTGTTATAAACACTCCCTGCAATTCGTATTGTGGCCAATTCTTTTAATCGAGAATGAAAATGAATTAATGATTCGGATTGAATAATTATTGCAAGTTACGCTAGTGCTATTATTGCATTAATATTTAATTATTGTAAGTACAGTTCCAAATTAATAAATAAAACTGTACTACATTAATAATTACATATTTCTTAAAAAAAAAGGTAGCACTACATTATTTTATTCACTATTTATATATTGTTATGACAAAAGCTACGCTTATATCGATTTGTGATATTGAGTTAGTTAAAATTGCCTACTTTATTTTGTTTGGCTGATACCTCTTTCACCACTTTCTGATAAGTGCCGCATAGGCTAACCAAAGCATATCTGCCAGATGAATGAATTCACAGATAAATAAGTTGACCATAACTTATCCGACATTAAGTGGTGAAACAGGATCTTAGGGCCTGTTAAACCGATCAGTGTCGGATAGAATATGTACAACTTTTTTGACAGATGTTGCACGGAGAATCTGTCAAAAAATATTGCAGATCGCCTATCGGAAACTTCATCAGTGAGCGGTAAAACGGGCCCTTAGTATCGTGAATTAAGTTGTTGTCGGTATCAAAATCTACACTTCTCTTTATTAGCAATAACACAAAAGGGTGCATGTCCATTTGTTACGTGTAGTGATTAATGCATGCTAAATTTATTTATTCACTACAGCGCCAACGCGTGTCGATTGGATCGGTCGGATTGCGGGTAATGAAGGTAATCTTAATTGCTTTATGCTATGTACTTAAGGCTTTAATTCTTCCATTACTGCAGGTTTCGAAAGACCACCATTAAATTTCATTCACGGTGGCGTTGTTTTGGTGGCATGTGGTGCTAATCATCAAAGATTGAATTTACAAGGATTTTTATTGGAGCCAATCTAAGAATGGCATAGTTGTCTGGCTAGTTTTTCGAAGTATAGATAGCCATTCAAGAGCGTTAGTGTTTTAATAAACTAGTAATTAAAATTTTTTTTATGATATTTAGGAGGCAAGCGAGCAGGGTTACTTGATGGAAAGGGACTGCCATCGCCCATTGACACTCGTGACGTCGGAAGAGTCGCAAGTTGCCGGCCTTTTTTAAGGGAATGGGAATAGGGATTAGGGGAGTTTGGCCACCGGTAAACTCACTCACTAAACGAAACCCAGCACAATGCCGTTTCACGCAGGTTTTTCTGTGAGGCCGTGGTATCACTCCGGTCAAGTCGGCCCATTCGTGCAAAAACTACACAAAAGTTATTTAAAAATTCCATGTTCAGTCTTATAAATTGTACAGGAAATTGGAGAATTCAGAGTCCAATATTTTACGAATATCTGAAATATTACATCGTTAAACATACGTGCAGCTTAGAATGGATGGTTTCTCTCACGAAATCGATTCGAATGTCAACTGTAATTTACAGAGAAGTGGAATCTAATGACGATATTCCCAACGCTAAAGGGATAATATTAATCGACGATATTAGGCCCATTCCGCACGTACCCAATGAAACGGACCGTCGTAGGATATCCTATTGAGATGTAATCGCACTTGAATTGTGCTTTCGCTTTAATGTACTAAAGAAATAGAAGAAATCAGAGCGGCCTGGCGTTATTGAGTTAAGATTGCTCTATAAATTAAATATATATTGCACTGGATGATGCCCGTAATTAATTTTGTTTGTTGCGCCTAAATTTATTTCACGCGCAGGAACTGACTTGGGATATAAAGTATACTGTTTCTTTCCCCGGGACTCAAAATATCTCTATACCAAATTTGAAAAAGGTCGTAAAAGCGTCAATTTAACAAATGTATATATATAAAAGAAAGTCGTGTTAGTTACACCACTTATAACTCAAGAACGGCAGAACAGATTTGGCTGA
>JAOTAV010022683.1:0-22516 GCA_026546445.1 Cyclargus thomasi
AATACGAAGTAGGTAACATTTTTACAAATATTCTGTAATAAATTGTGTAGTAAAATTGCATGACTGAGTTTCACATTTCTAAAAATCTGGTGCATAATGGTGTAGGAAGTTTTCCTACACAAATTTAGTAAATTTACTATGGAAATTTTAACAGTGTACGAGTTGTGTCGAACTGAGATTTCTTACAGTTCAGTTTTAGATCTGTTAATACCATATGTTATCACACTCTAGAGGCATTATTAGCTAATCCAGATGCGACTCAAATCACAAACTTTACTGGGCCATCAAACTATGAAATGCTATGAAAAATGAAACGAAAAAGAAACATGACGCCTAATTATGTCTTACGAATTGTCTGTTGTAATTTCACTTTCATTGTTTTTGCCATCTATCGGCGCCGCTTGATTTAAGGTCAAACTTTCTCTGGGCTTTTACCAATTTAGTTCAGACGTTGTTTGTTTAAGACCTACGTGGTCTGATTTATTGCTTTGAGTCTGAAAGAGTAAACGTGGAGGCTGGTAATAACCAGCCAAATTAATGCTTTCCATTGTAAGTCTTAGCTTTAAAATATGTGTGTCTGTGGCCTAGTGGGTAAGACCTTTGGTTTGTACTCGAGAGGGTGCACCAAAGAGACATTTTCCGATCTCAAGTTCTTAATACGGATTCTCATTGCCGTGGAAGAGCCACGCTTCGGTACGAATTGGCCGGCCCGACCAGAGGGATACCACGACCTCACAGAAAACTGATGTGAAACGGCGTTGTGCTGTGTTTCTTTCAGTAAGTGAGTTCACCGGTGGCCCAACTTTTCTGATCCCCCATCCCTATTCCCATTCCCTATTCCCTCATAAATGCCGGCAACGTACTAGCGACTCTTCGGATGTCGCGAGGGTCAATGGGCGACGATAGTTGCTTTACATCTGCTTGATGGTCGTTGCCTGTCTGCCCGCTTGCCCCCTAAAAATATGCTGTATGTACATGCTACAGTAGAGCAAAGAGTTCCCCTTCGTTCAGTTAAGTGAAAAGCCTTAAGTGGCTAAAGGGGGTAAAGCCGTCATCGCTTTGATAGATGATAACAATAAACAAGACTTGGCGTAATCAAAGCACAGCTAAATGAAACAAACAACGATCACATAACTGAAATCATAAGGGAACAGATTCCGACCTAATTTAGATCTGTTACAATCGAAATCTTTCGGATTATTTCTATCCAAAAGCGAACACTTATCGTGTTTTCTTTTGACCCCGATAAAGCTAGAGGAAACCAAGTATCAAAATCATTAGTAAATTATTTTGGAAGTTGAAATAGGCAAAAATCATTATTCGTGGACACAAAACACAATCGTCCCTAAAAATTCACCTTGGGCTTCACGTAATCGAATCGCATAACTACAAAGGAGTTATTGACAATGGCCCTGCCCTGACTGCTCCGCTGTGGTTATATCAATTGATGTGATTGGGGACATTGATGCTGTTGTCATGCACTTGTATAGAAGATAAATTTATTATTATTTAGATATCCGTTGTTTTTTTTTATAAAAATAAGGGGGCAAACGAGCAAACAGGGAATATGCTCTCTTCTTGAAGGCTTGCAGGTTGTAGCGGTCCGGAAATACTGCTGGTTCATTCCAGAGTTTTACTGTGCGAGGCAGGAAGTTACGCGAAAATCGTTCTGTGGGAGACTGCCATTGATAAATTTTTGTGTGCTTGTGTTGTTTCGTATTTTTTCCTGTTGTCTATTAACCTACTCTGGACAATCAAAATGTTATGACTCCCCTTCATATTCGGCGATTGCAAACGATGACACGCGAGCACGATTATGTAGAGAGCATACTCAGCTCTGCTCGATTTCGTCTATGATCGCTTTTGATAAACTGATTAGGTAGACCTAACATAGCGAACAGACGTAATTTTATTTTATTTATTTGATATTTATTCAGTATTCCCCCTTATTTTATGCCAGAACGCTGAAAGAAGAGAAGAAAGCCTGCGCTTAAGTGTAGTGAGATAATTTATATCAGTTTAAAAAGCTTTTAACGGTAACATCTGGTCATATCTCGTTACTATTTAAATTGCACGACGAAAAAGACAATTTCTTAGAATAATAAAATTACTTAATTTACATAACCGTGCGGTTTTATTACCGCGTAATAAGTAATAACTACTTCTGCTTAGTTAAAATAATTAACACGTTCTAAAAATACTTTACGTGCTGCCCGCAACTTCGTTGCAGTTTATTTTGTATCTCGAAAACTCTACATTTTTTAAACTAAGACTTATATAAACTTGTATATATCCGGGCTTAAGTTTTGAAAAATTATGTAAATTACCCGTCAAAATCACTTGTTTAAGCTAGGCGAAGTTAAACAGACAAGCATATGTTTGCATTTATATAATTAGTATGAATTACGTCGTATGTCCACCACCACCTTCAACCGAGAACAAGATTTTTCGGACCAATAAAATGCAACTTATGATCTAGGCTATAAGTTTCATTTTCTAGCGACATGGCTTTCTCCATGTCGTCGCCGTCATTACTGGCGTAGAGGAAAATGAAACCTGTAGTCTATGTCATAAAGTGGCATTTTATCCGGCCGAAATAATCTCGTTGTCGGTTGAAGGTGGTGGTGGACAAACGGCCTTATTCAATGTAAAGGATCAATAATTTTGTGGCATGCAAAATAATCAAACCAGATGTTAAAACCTAAAACCTAAGAAGTCTATGACCTCGTCTCATCTTCCTTTGAATTCGTAAAAAATCGATTAGCAGCTAGATTCTAGACCTTTCTTTTTACTGCTCAACAGATTTTTCGTCCCATATCCTAGGATACCTTCCAATCAGGATAAATTCATAGCCACATTAAGTTGCTCTACCTAATAAAAAATATAATTGGCAAGTCCCGAACACGTAGATTTTAGATAATATTATCAGAGCAATGTACAACTTAAGCTTTAGGGGCTAAGATACATTTCTCTGTGACAAAATAAACGAGGGCAACGCGACTTGGCAGCTTCCATATAAGCCGTCGTCCCATGTGACAGGCGAGGTCTGTGGACTTCAATTTGCATGCCGGTGACACCACAGGGGCCAGATTCTCAAGTATCGAATATCGTTTCGATCGCGGGCTCACAGGGCGATCACACTCGAGTGCGTCTATGATGTGTCACATGCTCCATTTAGTGTAAAAGCTTGATAATGAGGTTTACGGTTGTATATAATCTGAGAGCTGATAGCAAATTTTGAGTAGGTATTTGAGGCAAGCTGAAACCTTGTCATATAACTCTCCTATTACACCCCAATACGGCAACTGTAGACCTGACTAATGAGAAGCGGGGCCTATTCCCTACACTTTACCTAAAAATATTTTAAAAATATATTTGAGGCAATATGTATTATTTATATGTTGGAGTTGAATATTTAAAGAATAGAAAAAATATATAAGCCAAATGATTAAGTGGGGGTTATAACATTGCCAGGCGCGTGCAAAAATAGTTTTCGATAATTGCTTGCAAACTATAAAAATGTATTTTGGTAACGTGAAATTTTAATACAGGATTTTTCACCACTAAACAATCAGATTCCGAGACATATTTTAGAATTTTTTTTCTTAAGTTTTTTTAGTCCCGCTTCTCACCAGCCAGTTTTGCAATTCTGTATTGAGGTGTAATGTGAAAGATACTTTAAAAGGTTTCAGCTTGCTTCAAATATCTACTCGAAAACTGTTACCAGCTCTCGGTTTAAAAAGTTATCTATATTAATATAATATAATATCTATGGATTATATTAATATAATAAAGGGGAAAGATTAGTTATAAATAAACACACTACTAATCCGATTACAAAATTTCTTTCACCATTAGAACACTACATTATCACTGAGTAACGGCCAATCGCGAGTTTGATTCACACAGAGAAGAACAAAATTTAAATATCCCAGATGTTAGGTCGCGAGCCTTAACCGATACACGAAAATGTATGTTCACTTCCTCTAGAAACACAGAAATTGGTAAACATGTGGCGGTCAAGGTCACTCAGATACATCACATTAGAGGCGCGGTCGTCACACCTTCGACCAAGTGTTACCTTGCCTCGGGCGAGTTGCTTCCGTACTTATTTACTAATACTCCATGAATATTTCTCTTCAATTCGGCATAAAGGTCTCGTTACCAGGCCATTAAATTTTATAAAAAAAAGCACAGCAAAGTCATGTCAAAATATTGTAGTGTGCGTATTGTTGTGTGCGTAGCGTTTTATTTATCAAGAATATGCAAAATATTTTTAGAATATTATTTTAAAATGATATTGGTATTCCACGTTTCTCCATAATTTCAACTATAACTGGGAAAATTTTTAAGCTTTTACATCTACGCGTCTTTCATAAAAAGGGGTACAAAGTTTTCTGCTCCTTAATATATGGGTTGTATATTCGAAAGTATGCCATCTGTATGTTACTTCTTTACGTCGAACAGCTGAACCGATTTTCCTGAAATTTAAAGATTCTTTTGAGTCCCTTTCCGTCGCGTCGCCCATAGACACTCGCCACAGCTGAAGCTGCAGATGTATGTCGACCTTTAAGGAGTAAATACGCTCTCTTCTTGGAGGTTCGCAGGTCGTAATGTTACGAAAACACACGCAAACAAAATCGATTATTTATTTTTAAAAATACTAAATTGACTTATTTCACAGAATCCCATGCAAATAAGTTCTCGACTCATGAGAATTTATATTCTAGACATGTGTTAGTAAACCGAACATGGGTTTAATATTTCCGTGGGAGAGACATGCTTCG
This sequence comes from Cyclargus thomasi, assembly GCA_026546445.1. Classification (NCBI taxonomy): domain Eukaryota; kingdom Metazoa; phylum Arthropoda; class Insecta; order Lepidoptera; family Lycaenidae; genus Cyclargus; species Cyclargus thomasi. The sequence goes on from JAOTAV010022683.1 coordinate 4,788, forward strand.
GCACGAATGGCCTAGCTCGACCAGAGTGATACAACGGTCTCACAGAAAACTAGCGTGAAACGGCTTTGTGCTGTGTTTCGTTCATTGAGTAAGTTTACTGGTGGCCCAAATTCCCTAATCCCTCTATTCCTATTCCCATTCCCTCATAAAGGCCGGCAACGCACTAGCGACTCTTCGGTGCCACGAGTGTCTATGGGCGGCAGTTGCTTTCCATTAGGTAACCCACTCGCTTGCCCCCTAAATATCATAAAAAACACTGCAAACTTTGATGAAGAAAGCTTTTTCCCTCTAAAGGCTGGCAACGCACATGCAACACTTCTCACTCTACTTCTTCACTTGCAAGTGGTCTGAGAGACGACGGTTACTTTCCACCAGAACGAACACAATGTATAATCTTTACAGCGAAATAGTATAGTTTAGCTCATAAGTAACGTTACCTGATAGATTCGCAAAATTATCCGGACATTAGGCTTTTGTCAGAGGCATATTAACTTGGAACATACTAGTATTAGCAAAGGCTGCGTAACTTTCTTATCTTTCAAGAAATAATAAAAAACAGAAACTACATTTTATGTAAGAATCGTGACTTTTTTGCCTGAGTGAAAATATCACTTGCCTAGTTTTATCAGTATACTCATTAAATACTCATACTTTGTTACTTCCATTCTAAAATTATAAATGCGAAAGTTTGTATGTCTGTCTATCTATCTGTATGTCCTGATGTCCGTCTGTTACCTCTTTACGCCCAAAACTCAGGTTTGGGCGTGAAGAGGTAACAGCCGATTTTGAATCCCGGGGAAAGAACATATACTTTTTTTACCGTAAAATGTACGGTTCCTGGCGATATACGAATTTCCTAGTCATCTAGTTTTTATTAAAGAACGTTTAATGCGTCACCTTATTTGCCAGTTAACTGCTATCTATGTTATTACAGCTTAAAAGTGACAAGAGACGATTTTTCCTAACCTTTATGTTTTCTTTAACGTTTCAATCCTAAGAAATCACAGCAAAACACCACTAACAAACAACAATATAAACGATAACATTCAAAGGCGCCATGGATTCCTGGGGAGCGACCTTGAGTGACGTCAGAGGGTCGGCCTACCCTCCTTCATCGAGGGACTCGTAACCTTGAGAAAGCCCTTCGAGTTTCGTTTCACGTGGACATAAATTGTGGTAAAAATTTGTCCTCCTTTTTCCTCTCTATAGTCAATATTTACAGTTTGTTGTTTGGTCGTTTTTTTATTTGTATAGTTTCGTAGCACAAACCCCTTGGTTTAGGAAATGCATGATTACCAAAACCAAAACTTGGCCTATCTACTCTCTACATATATGAATTTTTTATTTTATTTCATGCTTTTTTCACAGTGTACAATGCGGACTTAATGCCATAACTCATAAGACATTCTCTGCCAGTCAAACATGTATGGAGGATGGTGGTAGCAGAGACACAATGTAAACTAACAACTAAAAGGTTTAAAAAAGCAGTGCTCTACATAATCGGCGATAATAGCCTATCTTCTATCAATACATCTATATACATAAAATAAAACAGTAAAATTGGCCTTTAATATTTTTACAAACTAATCAATGTGGGAGCTTAGGAACAGTAACAGAACACTTATCGACAAAAAAAGTTGTCTGTTCGTACGCGCAAATCTCAGGAACTACTGGACGGATTCAACAGACCGAATAAGGGGACCTTAGCTAGGGTTACCAGATAAAAAAATAAGAAGTCCGAAAAATTAGCCTGATTTCCATAAAAAAATCCTGAAATTTTTTGCTGGATAATTTTTTCTTAACAAACCATTTTTTTATTTTTACAGACTTAAATCTTTAAAATGAAGAGCATTTTTATTTCAATCTAAAAATTCTGAGATTTGCCAAGTCTGGCCGCAAGCCCGAGAAAAGGTAAAAAATCCTAATGATCTCAGGCCAAATCCTGAGATATGATAACCCTAACCTTGGCAGAATTTCGCCGTGTCACTTATCGAGCTTATTTTCCCTTGACGTGTGCTTATATCTGAAAGCTCTTGCCAAGGTGAGCGTGACATAATCGCGTTTAACAACGTGACATCATGTGCAGCTTTTAACTCACGAACACAACAAACTTTACTCCGAGATTTTTTACCTTCGAAAGGACTTATCCATACTTCAATACTAATGTTATAAATGCAAAAGTGTGACTGTCTGTCTGTTACCTCTTCACGCCCAAACCGCTGAATCGGGCCCCGGGGAAGGATTTTTATCTTGAAAAAATATACGGTTCCCGCGCGATAAAATTTTGTCAGATGGCGGATTTATTTGCATCACCTAGATTCTAGTATAGTAACTATTATAAAAATATATATACTTCCTTCCTTCCAGACGCTATAACTTCAGAACGCACGAAGCGATTTCCACGAATTTGCATTTGTCAGAATGGTCTGGGGCTCCGTGAGGTATAAAGCATAAAAATTGGGGAAAATTTTCAAAAGAAAAGCAGTAGTTAAAACAAGGAAAATATTTTTTCACATACAGCGCCATCTGTGTGTACGTAGTTTTTACGCGATTTTCGGGAGAAAGTAGGTAAGTGCTGGTCTGGTATAAAAATAAAATATAGAAAATTCTGGAAAGCCTAAAATATTTTAGCACCTCACCATGCACTCAATTTGCTTTAAGGGAATATTCAAACAAAGTGAACTCAATGAGTATAATTTGGCGAAGACATTGGACGCATTTGCGAGTCCCCGGGCGTGATTTAATTTACGAGGGACCCGGCGTGGGAGGCGCTGGGGGAATATCATAATCATTTTATCATCATCACTTTGAAAAGGACCTGTAGCACTAACATGAGTTTGAAGCAATTACATTTTTAGTATGGCTAAACTAACCCCGCGAGTGACCGCTAGACGCGCTGTCAAATTGTACCTAAAAATTTACCTAGTCGCTATCGAGCATCGACAATAACATGGCCTACTCTCATGGTAAAGCTACTAGAGGCTTACTATGATTTATGAAACCGTTTTGAGTCTCGGAAGGAATCGGTAGGCAGCGTCTTATTATAACAAGCGGCCTTACAGAAAACTGACGTGAAACAGCGTTGCGATGTTTTGTCCAGTAAGCGTATTTACCGTAAAAGCCAACTTTCTACCTCACTCCCTATGCCCTATTTCCGTAGAATAATTCCATTTTTAAAAATCATTTCATAATAAAGAAGTGACGTAACTACTTGTCGAATAGGAAATTCTCATTCTATTTTGAATCTCAAAACGGCTCAGATTAGGGCTACAATAATCAAATTGAATCAACTTATTTCTTCTATGTAACTATAATGAAAATTATCTTTAATTGTATAAAAGTAAGTTAACTATAGTGAAAATTATCTTTAATTGTGTAAAAGGTGAGTTAAAACATAAAATTATAGGTCTAATAGAAATGCAATTATTCATTAGAATACTTAAAATAACCCCTATAATAATAACAAACGAGTTGCTGCTTGCACAGTGCGGTGAAAATCGATTTTCAGATGCTTAGTACTGAAGCCCACATGTACAAAAAACTGGTGAATATTTCACAATTTTCAGTATATGTGGGTCATGAATTGTTTACAAATTTCGGATGGTAACACAGGATTCAGTGATAAGAGTTAAATGCAGTCTGATCTTTAATGTACATATGTACTTTGATCTAATAAACAAAATGTTATATAAAATTTGTTTGCAAAACTCAAGGTCCATACAAAGACAAGTTCATTTCATGTAGTATCAAAGATATCATATGAATGCAAAACAAATCTCATAATATTATATTGTACTGGTTTTAAATATTAATGTAGTGCCTAACATAGGATGTAGCCTAATAATGTAGGTAAAAAATTTGCAGGAATTTGTATTTAGAATTAAAACCTGTTTATATAAACACAACCTATTAGTTTACCATTAGCAATTTATAAAATTGTATTGATTTTATGGCTTGCTCAAAAAGTGAATGAAAGTATGCAAAAATGTTAAAATTTAAACTAACTTTAGTTTTTTTTGTTTTCTAGCCGCCACTACCAATCTCCCATTTATTAAATCATTTTAATTCCCATATGTTTTCTTACGAAAATAGTAGACAAATATATTATTTATTAGATACCATAGGAAATGTTTATTATTTGGTATTGCATAGTCTTAGAATGACTTATAATACTGTGACTGAGGGTCACAAAATTCATTAGAGAAATTAAAATTATTAATTTAAATTCCAATAATTTTGGATAGTCTACATTGATAAATACACTTTACGCTTGCACTGTTACCACTATGTTCACTTTTTCATTCACTTTTACATTATCTTTAGGTATCATGTATTTTGAAAACGGTCATGTTTTTTGTATAAAATTTACTTCTTAATTATAATAAACTATGAATAAAAAGTAAATGTACTGGAAACATTGCAAGCGTAAAGTGTGTTTAAGTAGAACATGAATTTCCACCAAGAACCAACAAAACAAAAAAATTACGTATATAACTAGTCTACACTATTGATCTATCCTGCTATTAATACTTAGTTATAGAAAAAAATAACACAATATTTCTAGTGCCTGATGTAGGTAACTAGAGCATTGAAGAATTTTGATTATTATTATCCTATGCATCATTCTGTTTGCCTACAATAAAAAGAGAACCAACGACATCACCTAAATATTTAATATACATATTGATTTAAAGTTTTAATACTTGCATATACCTAAAGACACAAAAAAATTGTAGAGCAAAATACTATGATAGCAGTTAGAATCATTTACATAATATTCTGCTGTAACTATCTTAGGAAACCAGGACTATGATCACAAAATATGACATCAACTATTATTTTTGTTTCCACCTCACAGATGTTAATTCAGAATCGTAACATCAACACATCGAAAACAGATTTTATTTAAAGCCCTACTACAGTTGTCGAATAAAACAAAATGTACATGGATATAAAACGAGTACGCCCAAATTACACTAGAAATAGGTCAAACACACTATACTAGGAACAGAGGCATCTATATCTGAAGAATCCCGCTCGCAGGCCGCAGTACTGCATAGTGCCGAGAGCTGCGCAAAAATGCCACTTTTGTACGCTAACATCTGTTCTAAGTTTGGTTTTTTTTTCTTAGAATCGGACGCTCTATACCTCTAATTAGTCATGTGAAAAAATACACATTAATTTTACTCCGAAAATTTGTTATAATTTTGCAAATAAAACATCTCTCTTACCTGTTTACTTTTGTTGTCGATCCCGTTCGCCTTGCCGTCCGGTATATTGCCATTTTCCTCGTTTTTTTCACCTTTCACACCTTCCAATGCCATTTTCAAACTTTGATCTTATCCACTTTCATGCGCAACATAAAACAACATCGACCAAATTCACTGATTCACACAAAATAACAAAATAATAGTACAAATTCGATACGTGAGAACTCCCATAGACAGATCACAGCGACATAGCGCTTCACCGCACGCGACGCATCGAGCGCGAATGAAAAGAAAAATAAGAATTTGTCAGTATTGCCATATCAAATCAATAAAATGCCCACAAACATTTTGCTTTAACAAGCTTCGAGTTACGATGAATGAAAAGTATAATATTTTTACAATTAATACATAAAACTTCTGAGAAGCAGCTACTGCCACTAAAAAAAGAAAATGATGTGCAACTACAATAGAATAAATAATGATTCTCTAAAATATAAATGTTACGTTCTTAAAAGCTTTGCCCTCTAAAATATCGGCTAATTTATAATCTTAAACTAAGTAGTAGGGTATTTACGTGTTCCTTATATAGAGTTAAATGTGAAAGCAGCGGCGCTGAAAGCGAACAATAATTTTTGTGATATATTTATATGAGAAACTCTAATCGGTAGCGCGCTTGCCCATATAAATCACTTTTTTTTGCTTTTAGAGCCGCTACTTTGACAGTGAATTTATTTCAAGGAACAGATACAAACCCTAAAGTATTATAACTTTTGTTGCCGCCTGATATATACAGAGTAGGTATGACTTTTTTTTCATTGGATAAGAGCGGACCCTTACCTCTTTTCATGTCTAAGATGGTCAGATCTAAAGCCCAAAAACCCCCCGCCCCTCATATGCGTCCGTGATTTTATTTTATATTTTAGTTAAAATTTTATATTTTTATGGCTGAAATGTGGGAGAGTACTTATACTGGTAACACACAAACCTTACTGTCAGATTGTCATTGATTAAAATTTTCAGTATTTCTTCCTTTTACATTAAAAATAGTAATGAAAATAGGGGTAGGCAGCGTAATTTATGTATTTTTTTATACAACACATAACAAAATGAGTTTGTTTAAAAACTATATTGAACAAAACCGCGAGTCAAATGTATGCAACACCGAGTTCGTTGTAGGCAACATAGATGGCGCTAAATAAAATTTCTCAACTGATGACAAAAGCGCTACCTATTGTTACTTTACATAAATCAAAATAATATGTAGAGTTGTAGCACAGTAAATTAAAGATAATATTAAGATATATTCCTATTCTGTGGTTGTAGAGCGAAGAAATGCGAGCTATTTGCAAAACTTAACACGTAGCTTTAATAATACAATTATTATTAATCTATTTAGCCCGATAGCAAAACGGTATGCAATAATTTTTGGTTTTTTTTTTTATATTATTTTTTTACAGAGAGCAAGTAAAAAGTGAGCAAGCGAGTTGACGAGTTACCTGGATGAAAAGCAACCAAAGAGAATGTAAGCGTCGAACAAAGTCGAAAATTTCTCTTTTTTATTCTCGTGAATTTTTTCCTGATTTTTTTTTGCTACTAACCTCACGGAGACCTTTCCAACAAATGCAAAACCGTGGAAATCGGTTCGTGCGTTCTGGAGTTATATAGTCAACAGTATTATATAAAAATAAGGGTTTTCCTTCCTGAGAAGGAAAACACTTATTTTTATATAATACTGTTGCCCGCGACTCCGCCCGCGTGATAACAAAGATGAAAATTATTATTTTCTTTAACAAAATGGCGCTATAAGCCTTAAAAGGTCGCGGACCCTCCGCGACCTTTTAAACGAATGTAAAACTGTGAAAATCGGTTCGTACGTTCTGATGTGATATCGTCTGGAAGGAAAAACATGTCTTATTGTTATATAATATTTTATTACTTACGACTTATGAGTTATGACTATAAGTACCTATACATATAATATACATATACAGTACACGACATTGATTGTCTAATGTCCATTTTGATTTATGAAGAAGAATTATTTACTTGTAACACGCGAAAGCAACTTTGCTATTATTATTTACTACGTCATATTTTTCACCTCATCGAAGCGCCTGCGAAGCTTAACAAATACTGTGCAGTTTTTACAGTCTTCATATTTTTTTGCATGTCTGTAAATTATTATGTTTGTCCCGCAGTCTCGGAAAACTACCTAAACTGCTGAGGAAGGGAAGAGAACGATTCAAATAATCCCAATCGAATATCGTTTAGATCTCAAACTATCTCTTGCATGTGAGATAACAGATTACAGAATATGTATTGTGTATGCTCAAGTAGGAGAGGTAGTGACCGAAGTGGTGATCGAGGTATGATAATAGAGTCCCAGGTTAGATATTTAAGCAAAGTCTTATGAAGATCTTTGGTAGAACATCATCATTTATTGTATTATAATGTAAGTAAAGAAAGTGATAATAATAATTTAGGTCGCGAATATGTGTATTGTGTATAGTTTCCTGTAAAAAAGCATCGCTAAAAGAATATTTTTATATGTATGTATTTGCCTATTCTAAAGTATAAAGGGTAGTCATTTAGGGCTGCTTATTCACTGTGAAAGTATAGTGATAATCCTATACATATACACACCCTTGTATATTATGTCTTCGTTTCCCTACAAAATCTCGCAGATAATTTAATATATAAAATTCTCGTGTCACAGTTTTCGTTGCCATACTCCTCCGAAACGGATTGACCGATTTTGATGAATTTTTTGTGCTTATCCGGTATCTATGAGAATCGGCCAACATCAACTTTTCATCCCCCTAAATGTTAAGGGTAGTGCAACCCTAAATTTTTTTTGGCAAAACAACCGGCCGGGTCAGCTAGTATCTTATAAAAAACTAATAACCCTGTATAAAAATATACAATATTTAAATACATAGTTATCTAGATACCTTTAATTGAACGCATTTTCATCAAAAATTGATTGTTATTTGCAGCTAATCAATCAAACTCAATAAAAGCTAGGGTGTGCTATTGGTGTGTCTATTTTATTCATTTTATTGATAAGTTGATAACATTTGAACTCTGATCGATGAGTTCACGAGGGCTATGATCATCTGTCTACAGTCCAATCATTTTCATCTTTAGAAAATGTGAAAATTTAATATTATCGTAACTAAAAATATATTATAAAACCCGGAAGAGACTGACTGACTGACATGATATCCCATACCAAGTTACTTGATGAATCGAGCTGAAATTTGGTATGTAGGTAGATGTTATGAGCTGGGTTTTCGCTAAAAAATTTTTTTTATTTCTCTCCCGAAGGGAATCAATTAGGGGATTAAATTTTTGTTTAGCGTAGGATAAAGTAAATACTTAGTTCACTATCTCTAAATAACATAATAAGACTACAGAAATTATTGTTGATATGATGAATCACGAATACTACAGAGAAGGGGAGCTTTATTTAATTTATTTTTTGCAGCGTTATTATGGCACTAAAATATTATTTGACAGAAAGTCAAATGGAGAGCAGAGGAACACAAAATTGTGCATATCTTTTCGTTATCTCGAAAAATAAAGTAGTGTTTGCTGTAAATATTCCTAAGCTCTAATGTAAATTCTAATGTAAGGTTCATATCAGTTGTATTTACATGTAGTAGGGCGTCGGTGCGGTCAGAGTCATGACGATAGTGACTGGAATTTGCCTTTAACAATAAACAATAAATAAGAGTGTTTGATTACAAGTGAGCATATATATCTAAAATAGGTGATCATAGAGATCTGAAGTTAAGTACAAAAGTTGTTCCTGTAAAAATCAGTCATGTTGAGATGTGAGTATATTTTTATCAGTTCCAAACGTATACAACGTTTGTCAATACTTCCCTGGTTTTATGATATCGCAATAAAATTTCGATAATAGTATTATTATAATGTTCGTGCATTTTACTTTGTAATTTTTAAGTGAATAATTTAATTTATTATAATTGTCATTTGAATGTAAATAAATCTGCACATTTTCTCATGCTAAACAACATTATTTAAATTATATTACCTACGCTAAAATAATAGGTAATATAATTTTAAAAAAAAAGGAACCGAACGAATTCCAAAAATGTAGCTTTTATAATACTTCGAATTAGTTGTAGGATAATTTTGAGTATGAATTAATACGAAGTATATTTAGGTAAAAATAAGAAACTAAATCCCAGTTAAGTAACATTTAGAAAACCCAAGAGAGGTTAAATTATTGCAGATGATCATATTATTTCAATGTATGTAATTCCGGAGTGATTTTTACATCGTCTACTATAGTATTATTTTGTGTACCTACTTAATATTATGACGTACGATTAAGCTAATAAATCCCTATCTGTCTCACAGCCCACTTGTAGTGATAAATGACTATCGATTTAAAACTGGGAAATGAGATTTGTGATTTACAAATAATTAAAGTGTAGATTTTTAGCAATCATAAATAATTAAGCAGAGTGCGCTTTTTTAAAATGATAAAATGAATGAAAATAAGTTAAAAATATATATTTTAAAGTTTTGGGTTTCTTCAAATTATCTATATAGCCAGCAAAATCGGCTAAGTGGTTTGAGCATGAAAAAGTTATAGACAGACAGATACACTGTCGCATATATTTTATTAGTATGGAAGCATGCTTACATTTAATCCATGGATTAAATAATAAAAACGTTTCTCTACACTTTGACTGTACATTTATCCTCCCTAGATAAAGCTGCTAACTTTTTTTAACAAAGTACGATATTTTTATTCTATTTTGTTATTATTATAAAACGAAAACTTCTCACTACAGACATAGTGGTGAGTAAAATATTATGTCGCATACTATAACATGGAATTGCTACGTCATTAGAACTCCATATTTTTTAAATAATTCGAAGCATTACGGATTTTATATATTATAATTTTATTTTTCCTAATTTTTTATTGTGTAAAATATCACTTTTAGGGCCTTTTGCACTTTCTAAGAGTGTCAGAAAAACTATCCTATGAGGATTGTTGAAACAGGCCCCAATCTATTAAATATTTACCACAGGTCTAGCATAGCGCCAGTAGGTATACGAAAGTATAGACAAAGTGATGGGATAAACTGTCAGATTTCTTTTGTGCATCCGTCACTGCAACGTTACTTTGTCTAAAATAAAATAAATAAAAAAAACACTTTTTCGGTTGCTATGCTAGGGCCGCAGGTATCTTAGGAATCTGACAGCATTTTTACACTTCAAGCAGGTCTAATGGACTAAAGTTAAGGTTTAACAAGGATCAAGTTTGTTTACATACTATTTTCTTTAGTAAACTTAGTAAAGCACATAACTTGTCGACCTTGTTTAACACTGGCTCGTGCGTGGAAAATATAATTGCATGTAAATATGCAAACGCTCGAGTCACTAGACGTACATAAAAATTACAGTATATTGCTTTTACGATAGCCATAACAATAGGGAAGATGCGTGTAAACAAAAATTTATTAAATGCAAATTATTGTGATAGTGGGCTAAAAGATATACAGAATGACAAAAATTCTGTTGAAAAATAAGTAAGATATTAGCGATTTAAGTTTTCTGCACATCTCTTTCGCTCAAAACGTTAAGAGTATAAACTTTGTATGCAGATTATAGACCTTGACGTCACAGGCAATATCGGATCTCTCTTTCTAACTGACTACTTTAAAGGCTTGTAACTTTGTTGTTTTCAATTTTATTTAAAAGCCGATGGGACTACATCGTTTTTTTAATAGTGATAGATTTATTTAAAGAAATAAATAATATCATGCATATGGCCTTTTGATTGAGCTTTAAAGAAATAACAGTTCAATAAAAGATTTGAGTTAACAAGTTTGCAACGTCTGCGCTCCTTCGACTTTAATAACACACTAGTCTTTAATAAATTAAAATTAACAGAAAAAGGTGTTAAAGAGTTCAAGTTCAATCCTTGCTAATTCCATACTGATTGATGGTATCGAATACTATAAATACGATAGAAACTCTGTCTTACTATGTGTTACTGTTTCACATCCAAACCGATTGTTATAAATAATATGTTTGTTAAGATATGTTTATCTTCTCATTGTTTAATATTATATTAGTTTAAATGAACGATACACGCTCTCCTATTAGTGCACATTGCAATAGATTGTTGTCAAGGCTGTTGCATATTACGTATCCAGATAAATACATAAATTGTATATGTCACAAACCGCAGCATTTATTATCTATGGAGTATTTGCTATGATGGTAAATAGTTATTCAATATCCTAGACCTATTGCGGAAGTCATGATAAAGTGATAAAACTTACATTTTACGATATCCTTTTCATTTTCGTGATTTTGGTACACCAGTCACTACTACGCTTAGTATTATGTATTTAGAAATTAAATAACTTCATCAAGACGATTATCATAACAACGAAATTTTATTGGGAGTTTATTGCTAGTTTGTCTGACTGTTTGATGAATTCATTTAATTTTGTGGTAAAGCATTATGTATAGTCTGATTAAAGAAAAACAGTAATTTCTACGATAAATGTGATAATTACTTATTTTTATCGTCACATATAATAATTAATAGCAAAATACCACAGCTAAGGGTTTGCAAATTTTTTTTTAAAGGTTTGAGCTTGGGTTTTCTAAAGTTTTTTAAAATAAACTTTACGGTTCTGAATATATTATGTGAACGCGAAGTTCGTTTAGTTTATCTTTGCAGTTTCACATCTTAAATAAAAGATGGCGTAAGAAGTATGATATTTTTTTACCATCGATAGTATAGTAGTATTATTAGATATTATTTTATTTTTAAACGCATCTAAAAATATACACAGTTTATTGCAAAAAATCTCTAACTTTAAAACTCTTGCAGTTTTTTCATAAAACGTATCACAAACATGTACAGGGCAATATAAATATAATAATTTAAAGGGCCTTCGCTCGCCCAATAATGTCTATAGACCTTTACACCATGTCAGTCTGACCCCATGCTAAGTACCAGAAGAACTTGTGCAACGCAAGTCCTTCAGGTACAGACAGTTACAGTTTACAGGTATTGATAACCGGTGGCTACTAACAACGCGCTCATAACTACTGCGCCACAGAGGTGGTCTTAACGTCGTCGTCATAATTTGCCCAAGAACTCTTGCCCAATAAGTCACAATTTTAATCGTATTTTTAAATTCATTCATGCCACTGACAGACACGCTCGCACACATACAAACGCACACACACATGTCAAATTTATAACAAGGCTCCTTTTACGTCGGGGGTTAAAAATATAAAATGACAATTAACTCTCATCAGTCGGTTCAATTTGGTTCCAAAAAATAAAAAAACCTTCTTACGCCCACTGTCTGTTGCACATAGTTACACTGGATGGTAGCTCCCAAAAACAAATAATTCATAACCTTGGTGAACACTAATATTTATAGTATTTAGAAGATGAACGGTAGTTGGTGCTTAAAATAGCGTACTTTACGTAATGATAATAGATAACCTTACAAAGATCACTTGTAGGAAGTTTGTCATTTCAGTGTAGTGCTGATTGTCGTGAGAGTAGTGTAAGTTGAATTTTAATTGCGTAATTCTATAATAATTAGGTAATAAGTGATTTCAAAATCAAGTGTTGAAATAGCAATACGTACCTCCCACATAAAAATAAAAGTATGCCTTTTTTGAAACAATTTATTTGTTTCACGTGCTGAAAGTACAGAGACTGAGAATTGGTGAAATTTGTAATTTATCCTATTACAACACAAAACGGATTTTTGCTGACCTGGCTGGGTAGACTAAAAAAAAAAAAGAAAAATTTCAAGTTGCCACAAATACATTTTTTATAGTTAAGCAAGCAATTTTTGCAAACTATTCTGTCACGCGCCTGGAAATTTTTAAACCTCCCCTAAATCATCTGGCTTATCTTTTTTTCTATTTCTTATTTAACTACTACAGATAAAAAATACATATTACCTTAAATATATTTTTGAAAAAAAAATTGTTAAGGTGTAGGCTAGGCAACGCTTCTCACCAGCCGTCTGCAGTTCCGTATTAGGGTGTAATAGAGGAGATAAATGATTAGGCTTGCCTTCTTATTACTAAGACTTCGATTTATGTGCATTTGTTTGTCTGTCTGCCTTCAGACAGTATCCCAAAGACAGTAATAATTAGAGAGCTAAAATTTTTACATATTTCTGTTGCTGGTATAACAAAATGTACTAAAAATAAAATAAACATATGGCGGTTTGGCGAGAGCCACCACCAAGCGTTTCTGTCACTTTCTTTCTTTTGATACTAGATGCCACTATGATTACGTCTACATCATCATCATCCCTTAATAGTTGATATAACGTGGTCTGATAAAGCTGTTCTAAACGGGTTGTCTTTTGGAAACGGGTTTTCTCAATGTGTAGTTTTTTTATTGGTACAGAACCCACGCGAGTCTTATTTGCATTTGGCCGGTTTTATAAAGATGAATGTTAATTATTATCAAATTCCTGAAAGGTTAAAGGTTGCCTTGATAAAATAACATAATATGTTATTTTACTGAGATAAAAGAGAAGACATTGATGGTCTTGACATGTAAAAAAATTATCAATTCTAACATAAAAAACGTTGATGAAATAATATTTTATAATTAAATATTGTTCATCGACATCAAAAACATTGTTCTTTCAGTGTGTCAACAAAGTGAATACTTATCACAGCAGTTGATAATAATCTTCTATTGAAGTAACTGCGATACATTAATTACCTACATCATTTATCATAATTCAAATAAAAGCTTCATGACAACCTTGTTGTTGAAAGTATGACGTTTACTTGCCAATTTATTTATTGAGCACTTCGGGGCCTATCATTTACTGTATATTAGAAATAAAGTTTATATAAAAAATCATTAAGCGATGTTTGACGCAAACGCCAACAGATGGCAATAGTGGTACGACACACGTAAGTACGCTAATATGTAAAGTAAAGAAAGCTCTACATTTACTTTAATATTGATTTTAAATCGTTATGTATTTTTGTTTTATCGCAATGGTAAATAAATCAGGTTCCATTTTTTTATACTTAGATGCATTATTTCCATTGACGTACTGCCTATTTTAGCTTATTACTAGTTGATTCCAGAAACTTCGTTGCGCGAAAATGTGTATATCACGGGTACGGTACATTTTCCCGGGATAAAAAGTATTTGATGTGTTACCTAGACTCAATAGCTATTAAATAAAAAAAGGTTTATTCGAATCCGTTCAGTAGTTTCGGAGATTAGCGCGTACAAACAGACAAACAGACACCTTTTTTGTCGATTTGTGTTCTACTTCTGTTCCCATGTAATTACTTTGAAAAAATAATAATAGTTTCTCGTCAATTTGGAAAGAAACCATTAAACACAGATACGCCAACTGCCTTTGATAATTTTCATTGACAGCTAAAATCTAAATGTGAATATGATAATATTTCGTTCTGTCGTATTATAAACATGTGCCAGCTAACTGTAATGACGGTAGAAAAAGTTTGTATATATATTTTTTAATAATATATATTAAATATATAATTAACCCCCTGTTCATAAAAATATTTAAAAAGTGTTTATCTAATAAAGGTTGGCTGTCCCTTTCTGACGTGTTACGTTTTCAATATTCCAGAAAAGGACAGCCAACCTTGATTAGTTTAACACTGTTTAAATATTTTTATACAATTTAATCATTATTTACGAATTATAAAGAATGAGTATAATAAAAATTGACTTGAAGAAATTATTTAAATCAATTAATTAAGCTTTAAAAACACTGCCCATATTACGATATTTGTAGTCAGCTATCTAAAAAAATTCATAGGTGGTTATCCAGGGTATTAATTTTCTTTTTAATACAAAAAAAAATTGTGGTGAATGGTGATATAATAGAGAATCTTGCCAAACTTTGACGATTGAGGGCAAGAAGCACTCATTTTACAATAATTAAAGTTTATCACTTTTCAATTTATACTTACATTATGCAATACAATATTATACTAACAAAATACACTTTTACAGTTTATATTACCTACTGATTTTTTTTCTTTAATCTTTATAATACTAAGTCGCTTGACCAAAGCATTTATCACTGGTTATTATAATAGTATAACTGTGTAAACAAATGTCTTAAAACTAAACAAATCTTTTTTTTAATATTTATCTTTATAAAAAAGGAGGGGCAAAAACGAGCAAACGGGCCACCCGATGGAAAGCAACAACCGTCGCCCATAGACACTAGCAACATCAAGAGTTGCATGTGCGTTGCCGGCCTTTTAAGACAAATATTAATATTATATATATTATAACAAGACAAAAGCTTAAAATAATCAACTCTCACAAAGATTCAACACTTTGTTAGTGCATAATGTGAATTATGCTCTAACAAAGTGCCGAAAATTTGGTTCTAAGTGTCATTGCTTACAAGTTGACAGCTAAATTATATGCCTTTTAATGAGAAAGGTGCCAATATTATATGCATTTTGAATAAAATTTGGTATATTGTTAATATTTTCTGACGCAAAAATTAACAACATACCAAATTTTATTCAAATCGCTTTAGCCCTTTGAAGCGAGCCAAGCGAGTCGTTCAGCAATTATAATATGTAATTATATTATGTAATTAACGCATTAATTATAATATGTAATTGTATTATGATACGTTTATAATGCCATAACAATGCATTAGGATAAATAGATGATAAAACTTATCTTATCAATGCCATAGATGACTTTATTGCCTAATAACATAATCTGTCAAAGAATTGATAACGATCATCTTTAGTTATGCATATCGTTATCAATTACTAGTTCAGGCTAAATATTCTTAATAAGTGTATTGAAAGCGGTTTCGGGCATTTAAATAACTTACCTTAAAAATAAACGGTACTTTTCCGTGTTAAAACCGGTATGTCATGGTCGGTCGGTTGCTAACGCCAACATCATGAGCGTAATATTATATTCTCCTTGTCTACCGTAACCGAAAACACAAGTTAGCGGCATGCGGGACGCAGCGGTGCCTTGCCCCTCGTGTCCCGCACCCCCGGCCGCCGGGCGAGGGGGCGCGGAGGGCGCGGGAGGCCCCTACAAGGAACGAGTTCGAGTCAGTGTTAGCCAATCGTCTGCGCCGACGGTCGCTATTAAGTTCAATAACCACCATTTTGTTTGCGACAATAATGGGTCGAAAACGTACAAACGCGGCTTATATGTATTTCTCATATTCTAAGGAAGATAATATATCTACCTGCCTTGTGGTTGGGTGCTCCAAAGCAATAAAAGTAAGTTAAAAACAATTTTTTTTTAATATCTATAGTTCATAATATCCTATAGAAGGGGAGACCAAGAAGGGATTTTTTACATGCATTAATACTTTAGTTGTGAAACTTGGTTAATTGATTGTGTAAATAGCATAAAGATTTTAGAAAAATAATACTAATTGGGCGAGCGAAGCGAGCCTTCCGTATCACACTTTTGTGGTACGCTAATTAGTAAAACTATAAAAGGCTTAGGTTTGGCTTAAGCATGGTAATTTGATTATATATTTAGATGTATTTTGAAAAATAGTAACAATAAAAAAAACAATAGAAAAACTAATATTGCACTATTAACACCATCTATGAGTTGTAATATGCAATTGTAAGGATAAATTAAACTAACTGAGTATCCACATTTATACAGAGTAGTAACATTTTATTTGAAACATCTGTCCGATTACAGAATACTTTTGAAAACATAATGTCACATTATTTTAAAACAAATATATTTACAGCCGAACATATAACCTCCTCGTTTTTGGAAGTCGGTCAAAAATTCTACTTACAGCCAGTTTTAAGCTGCAACTGGTAGATGGCGTCATAAAAATTTACAAAGTAACTTGCATATTCAACACAAGATGGCGCGAAATAAGTATTTTTGCGCCATCTTGCGCTGAAATAGCAAATTATTTTATTATGATTATTTTATAGAAATATATCAATAAATATTATTAAAGAACCAAAAATAAGATCTGCAAAATTTCAATAAATGCCATTCCCGGTGAAATTATTCAGCGACATCTAGCGGAGTAATTTTTGGGAAATAATTATTGTGTATCTGAGTTTGCAACGAGTTTTAACCATAGTCTACAAGATGACAGGTTTCACATTAATTTTTTATTCGATATGGCATAATCGATAACCTTAGTGACATCTATCGATCAAATGTAAGCTAAAAACTACGGACACGCTGATTTGTATGGGATCCGCTACTCTAGGTATAATTCCTCTATGCTAAGATTCTTTACTAAGATTTCGATGTCTATCCGTCTGTCTGTCTCTAGACTGTATTTCAAGAACGATAATAGCTATATTATACTTAGAATATGTGTTTCGGTTGCCACTATAACAGCGTAGAAATACGTGTAAAAAAAATATATTTGTTTAAAATAGAATTCCCTCCGGGCCCCCCCCCCCCGGGGGGGGGGTGGGGGGGGGGGGGGGTGGGTGGTGGGG
>JAOTAV010022694.1:0-11347 GCA_026546445.1 Cyclargus thomasi
CCTCGGGTACTTAGCACAGGGCCAGACTGACGTGGTGTGAAGCGTCCATAGATATTATTATTATATTATTATTATTTTTATTACCCATGTGGTATTTTTTACCCGGTAGCGACGAACGCCGGGTTAAATAAATATCTAAATAAATTTATTTGCGTTCATATAATTACGATATCAATTTATAATTTAAATGTTAAAATTAGCCTTATTAAAATCTGAATATCACGTGATCCGAAACGCTGTCCGCCATGATACGATGTCTATGACGTCACTAACTCCAAAACAAACAACGGCGATGGTGGTGTAAAATGTTCATATTTTTAAATTCTTTATTATTAAATTCATAAAATGGAAAAAATTAAAGATTGATTTTTAAAATTTTTGAATCTAATGAAAGTAATGAAACAAAAGTCAAAATAAAAGTTGTTTCTTTTGTGATTAGTGACGTCACATTAATCCCATCACGGCAGACAGCGTTTTGGCAGGCATTCAAAATTACCTAGATTTTAAAGATGTTTTATGACAGTTAATCCAAGGTTATTTTGAGGAAATAAAATAATCACTGAAAAATTGCTGGTTAGAAACAAATTGCCTTGGTTTTGCACTTGACACCGGCATTTTTCCTGACGGCGTCATTCGAATCGAACACTTTATTAAAATTATGACGTTAAAAGTTTAGACGTATTTGTTGTGTGCTTTAGAAACAGCTACATCACATCCATGACACCTCATAGATGTGTTAAGGTTTAATAATGTTTTGTAATATGTATAATACAAGTACACCTACTCACCCTTGGAACTTCCATTGAGCAAGTTTAGAGAAGTCTGCTGCATGGCGTATAGATCTTCTGAGGATATCAGGCCGCTGGAGTTGAAACCTAGGCCACTAAGACCAGGCCCGGCTAGGCTAGAGCCGATCAGGCCAGCTCCGGTCAGGCCACCACCAGACAAGCCCGCTAGGCCAGGCCCCATTAGTCCGGGACTAGATATAGGCGGTCCCGCGAGGGCCTGGCCTGATAACAACCCAGCAGCGAGTCCAGGACTGCCCAAGCCACCGAGCCCAGCAATGGGCTGAGGTTTAGCTGTAATGAGTTAAATATTATTGCTATTGTTCAGGTACAAATGTTGTCCGCGATTTGGCTTTTTCAAAATTCATACTTTATTTTTTCAGGCACAAAAGCAGAGTATAACATAGGACCACGCGTGACTCGCATTTGTGCGTCCGAGTATCTATGCGTCGCCTCACGCACACATAAACAAATTTAAGCGGTTTTATCAGAGTGCTAGTCGAGGCGTTCTACTTTGTGAAGATGAATGATAAATGAAGATGACCGACTTGATTCTATATACTCTGACGTATATACCTGGAGCAGCAGACTGCTGTAAGTGCTGTTCGGCGAGCTGCCGCTTGAGCACGTCGGGCGCCGGCTCGTCCTCCTCGTCCGAGTCCGTCAGGCCGTACTTGCTGAAGTGCTCGACCTGGGACAAACAAGTATCAACATTAATTGCCTGTTTCACCACTTCTTTATAAGTGTTAGGTAAACTACCACCAACCTATACGACGGCTTTCCCATACTTCATCCGTCAGATAAGTCGTGCATAGCCTATCCGACACTCGACAACTCCTAATAGTAAACGATTAACCAATTTTGTAAAAAATGAAAAATATTAAAATATATATATTATACTATTTGTCACAATCAAACTAGTATATACTAGAACTAGCAATTAAACTGTAACGAAAAAATTAAACTTCCATGCATACATACAAGGACTGTCAATTTTTATTTGATTTTTTAATTAGTATGTATAAACGATTATCCATTCCGCATCCGCATTAATCATACATATATCGATTATTATATTTATGATTAATGCCTTTAAATAAGAAAAAAACGATCATCCCAACTCACCCTGAACACCCAGCTGCCGGTCTGCGGCCTGTACTCTATGAACTTGGTGTCGTACTTGTCGCACACGCGCCGCAACTTGCCCTCGTAGTCCATTTTCAACAGCCTGTAGTACATAAAAATGTTATTTAACGTATAATAAAAAGAACCGTTTCCTTTATAACATTTCTATTGGAGGCTCAACTCCTTACAGCTAAAACCCCTTCTTTATAAGCGCAGCAACACACTTGCAACTCTTCTGTTGGTACAAGTGTCCCCGGGTGACGACAGATGCTTTCTATCATATAGCTCGTGTGCTCGCTGCACCCTAATTTCATTAAAAATGTCTAATAACCCGTTTCAACAGCAGGGTAAACGCAAACCTTTCATACGTCGCCACGGACCGCAAATTTAGTTTTATTAATTACTAGCTTTTCATACATGCATACATGCGTGTACGCACGCAAATTCGCACACACACTCACCTGTCGGGATCGGTGATGGGCCGTCGCAGCGTTTTGTCGCGCGGCCAAACGCGGTCGAGCGTGACGACCGCGCGACGATTCAGACCAGAACCCACTGGCGGCTTGTCAGAATCTTCGGGGTACACTATCACCTCCTTGTTCAGGAAGTGCACTGTGAAATTATGATTTAAATTAACATCAGGCTACTGACAGTATTAACTTGTTATATTTACACATTGATCGTGTTTGCTTATGTATTTTTTTGCGCATACCTACGCAAAACCTTTGCACATATCAAAATCATGTCGAGGCTACACCACAAACCAGTTTCTTATTTTCTGATATCTGCCCAGATGAAGTGTTCGATAGCGTAGCCATAGTCTTGATATGATTTTTTTGTTTTGCGCGCATGTACCAAAAATTTCGCCAACAAACACGTTCACTACAACTGCGGAAGCAAGTATGTAATTTGTCATGCATTTAATTGTATAGTGTTTTAATATCCTGAATCTATATTGCATTTATGATGACTTTGCATAATATTGTAAATTAATATTGTAACTTTCTTTATTATATGTTAAATATACAATAAAAATATTCCCAATTCTAACCCAAGGTGAATTTTACATAATGTTTAAAAGTCAACCAAGCACGCACATTTTTTTTGTAGTACAGCAACAAGTGAAGGATTTATATTTTTATCAGTGCAGGCCATTTTATTTCTGCCGCCCCATGTACCTACAAAATTTGCTGCCTTCCTAGGAGGTTAAGACAGCCGTCCATATGCCAGGACCCACAACGGCCACTTATAAATAACTTATAAATGCAGTAACGATACGAACCTAAAGCGTCTAGGTCCATATTGGCCACGTCGATCTCGCAGTCGTAGAAGACGTTGCCATAGTTGCGGCGCCCGACGGTCAAGTGCGGCACCACACACGACCCGTCCGCACGCATGTACGCTGAAAACGTCATCAAATATATTTATTTATATTGTTTAAGAAATGACAGAAATAGTATAAATCTAAAACCTCATTTTTAAAAAAACAGCTAGTTATACAAAGAGGTTTAAATTGTGGTTACAAATTCCAAATGGGGTTTAATCTGGGTTTTTAAAACAATTATATTTTTATTTAAAAAAATCATGGAATACAAAAAAATACACCAACCTTTTACAATTACAGTCAAAGGTACGCGCAAAGTGTAAAAAATGAAGCGATCAACGCCGGTAAAGATCTCCCGTTGAAAAACGTCAACATTATGACATTAGTTTTTAAAAGTGACAATATTACATTGGCGTGCTTATCTCTTTGAGAGATCTCTTCCAGCAAACCACTACTTATTATGAATTTTTAGGGATGTTTCACCGCTTACAGATAGTCTATCCACAACTTTATTTCACTGATGTTGTTTGGAGAATCAGCCAAGATAGTTGTGAATAGCCTAACAGAAACTTTATCAGTAAGCGGTTAAACAGGCCCATAAACTTTTAAATGGATTGTAGTTACTATTTAGATGGGTTAATTCTGTAAGAATAACTGTAAGTTTTCTAAAGAAAAAAAATAAAACATAAAAAATAATACTTACCGATCATCTCGTCGAGCGAGGGTATGGTGTAATATCCGGGACGCGTGAGTTTCACGCCGGAGGGGTGCGGCGGCGCGTCACGGCACGGCACGTGCTCGTCCTCAGATACTGTAACACAAAACAATAAAACCAACTGTTAACTATAACATACAAAAACAAAACACTAACTTTAAAGTCAGCCTAAGCTAAACTCGCACTAAAGTAAATCCAACGCTGTTTGTCCACACTACGTCAACAAAATTCAACTTTATGATCTATGCGACAGGTTTCATTTTGCTCTACGCCTTAGTCGCTAGAAAATGAAGCCTATATCATAAAGTTGCATTTTTTCGGGCCAAAATAATCTCGTTGACAGTGACGGCGTGCGGTGGACAAACACGGCCTTCTCTGCGTCCACGACGGAATTCCACTTATTTTTTTTATTTTTACATGTGAAACTGAACATTTTTTAATAAAATTTGGTATGGAGTTTGCTAATACCCTGGATAAGTGCATAGGCTACTTTTTACTGCTAGAAATATCAAAAATTATTTTCCCCTATCATAACGAGGAGCACCCGCATAGCTAGTCAATAGGGAATAGGCATATTTTTTTATAATTTTTTAAAATAAATCTTTCGTTATTGAAAAACGATTTAATCGGTTTTTTGATAAAATTGAAAACAACAAGTTATATGCCTTTAAATTAGTCAGAAAGAATGATCGAATATTGATTGTTACTTTAAATCCCATAAGCTGCATACAAAGCTCATACTAAATTACGTTTTGAGAGAAAGTTTTACATTTTGAAAACTTAAATCGCCAATATCTTACTCATTTCTAAACAGAATTCAGAGATTTTTTGTCATTCTGTATATCTTTTAGCCTAGGATCATAATAATTGGCACTTAATAAATTTTGTTTTACACGCATCTTCCCTTTTATTAAAAAAAACCATAGACAAGAACCGTAAACTCCTTTGATCTGGTGTCGTATTTTCTCGCAGACGGAGCGGCAGCGGTGGGGGCCGCGCCGGTGCCGGCAGAACTGCAGACCTTGGGACAGGATGGGACGGGATGAGGACTGGGATAGAAGCTAAGGGTGGTAGGTGCAGAGAAGCGCGTTCAGAGGAAAGGTCATTGTAGCCTGACCACAGACTACAATGACCTTTCCTCTGAAGGTGGTAGTATTCTTACCCGTCACGCGGCGGGTGACGGGTAAGAATACTACCACCGTCAGCGTTAACGGCCAACTGACGCAGCAGCGTGCACCGGTAACCATGGTAACCATTCCCCGCCGCGCTGCGCTCATACCCAAGGCGCGGTATAGCGCTCGTGACCAAGCTATAATGTAGGTGTTTGATATTCCATACTAACATAACATAATATTGTTATTTTCTATCTTTTTGGTAAACGGTGGACCCGTGCGAGTTTCTTCCCGAACCGGTGGTAGGCACCGTAGTCTCGACGTTCAGAAAGTGTACTTAAAGTACTTATTTTTAATAAAAAAAAAATTTTAATCAGCAGGGCTAGCATAGCGTCAGTAGACATACAAAAGTATAGACAGATTGACAGACGGTTGGGATAAACTGACAAATTCACTTTGTGCATCCGTCACTTCAAAGTCACTTTGTCTATCTTGCTGTAGAAAGAAAGACTTTCTCGGTCACTACGCTAGGCCGCTGGGGACTTATGAAATATAGAAATATCTTATTCAAATTAAAAACGTAGGAAGATTTTTTTATCCGTCACTTGTCTCTCTTTCGCAGAGCAAATCTACATTAATTTAACTTCTATACAGAAACGTATATAATCATACTTTTCATACAATATCATTATTTTAAAGTAATGGCAATTGCTGCTCTCACATATTCATAAATGAGACGACCAAATAACGTAAGTCCGTCAACTGGCTCTGTTTCCGCCCTGGTACATACCTGACAAACTGTCATTGTTCTCCTTATCTACAGAGGAGTGGTCAGCGCGGACGCCCAGCTCTCGCACCGAGTTCTCTGCCAACTCAGGATTTGACGACAACGGCTTCCGAAGAGGTTTCGTTGTTAACCTGAAAATTGACAAGAGTTAAAAACTATCTCTAGAAAACGCACAATAGATTACCTAACAGTTGACGCCCACGACTCAGTTGCCCAAGAATTAATCACGCGGAAATTGTAAAATTTTATAAGGATAAAAGTATCCTTTGTCCTTTTCCGGTCTCGAAGTCAGAGAATACCTCTGTAGCTCAGTTGGTGAGCGCGTTGGTATTCAAGCCGGGGGTCGTAGGTTTGAATCCCACCGACGGAACAAAAAGTTTTTCGATGTGTCTGGGTCTTGGATGTGTATCGTATAGCAAAAATCTTAAATATGTGTATAGTATGAAAGTATTAAATATATTTCCGTTGTCTGGTACTTAACAGGGGACCAGATTGGCGTTGTGTGAAGCGTCCTTAGATAGATAGTGGGTTCAGATATGTAACAGACGGACACACATTCGCATTTGTAGTATTATGGATCTATTTATTGGCATTTCATTATAATCAGAACAAACTACTGCCAAAGTAGTATAAACTCTTAGCTTTGCCTTAATCGGTTGTGAATAGAGAACTCGTGTTCCGCATAACATTATAATTTGTTTAACAATATTTTTTTTACTCACCAACTCGCTCTCCTTTCCGATGTCTGTTCACATTCCACTCGCATTTCTCTTTCTGCAAAAGCATACAGTTGTTAATGTTAATCAAAATAAAGCAAGCTGTTTAACTGGAACACTGACTCCCTTATTCATAGAATTTCAACTAATCAAGAATCTCAGTCCTCTTCTGGAGTATTAAAAAAGTCACACGACAGAAAGGGACAGCGAATCTTTATTTGTCAAACACTGTTTAATCATTTTTACGAATAAGGGAGTTAAATTATAGCTTGACCAGGAGCGCTATACCTCGCGTTGACTATGAGCGGGACGCGGTGGGGGCGCGTTACCATGGTTACCGGCTGGCTGATGGAAAGCAACTGCCGTCGCCCATGGAAACTCGCGACTGCGAAGAGTCGCAAGTGCTTTGCCGGCCTCAATGAGGGAATAGGGAATGGGAATAGGGATAGGGGATTCTCACTCACTGAACGAAACACAGCATAACGCTGTTTCACGCCAGTTTTGTGTATCACCTCGGTCGAGCCGGCCCATTCGTGCTGAAGCATGACTCTTCCACGGCAATGAGCAGACGTATTATATACTTGAGATCGGAAAATGTCCTATTGGTACATGCCTTCACCGGGGTTCGAACCTGCACCCTCTCGAGTGCGAACTAAAGGTCTTACTCATTAGGCCACGGACTCTGTCTGTTGGCCGTCAAAGCTAACGGTGGTAGTTTTCTTACTCGCCCCATCCCACGTTCCTAGGGCGCGGTACAGAGGTCGTGGACAAGCATAGTAAGGTTAAGCAAGGAGTAAAGCTTACCTAAACTTGGATATAATCTGGGTGTGTCGTTGTCTAAAGATTTTTCCTTGTCGCTCCACGGTAATTTACCCGGGCCGAGCCTGTTATTAAATTTAAATTAAAACATTTGATAAACTTGAACATAATTTTAGACTATATTTTATTTAAAAAAATATATCATTTACCACTAGGATTCTTAGGGCTTGTTTCACCGCTTACTGTTAAAGTTTTTGATAGGCTATCCACAACTTTTCTGTCAGATTCTATAATTTGTCAAAAAAGTTGTGAACAGAATATACGACACTAATCAGTAAGAGGTGAAACAAGCGCTCTTAAAATATAATTAAATCAGTCAAAACGTAAAGATTTTTTTGTGCAAGTAAAAAAATTTTCTATGTATTTTAGTTAAATCAAAAGTATGCTCTTACCAACTTCCATTCTTGTCTCCATTGGTCTCTACATCTGCAAAAAATTTTATGTTTATATTAAACAATGATTATTTGAAGCAAATATTATTCGGTCATGAAAAAGAGATATAATGAGAAACTGTTGTATTTATGACTATTTTTTTTTGAGATTTTCGGAATAAGCGAGCAGACGAGTCTCCTGATCGAAAGCGAGTCTCGACCCCTACGGACACTTGTAACAGCAGAAGAATTTAGGGAAGTCGGGCCTCCGGTAAACATACTTCACTTAACGCAACACAGCACGATCCGTTTTACGCCAGTTTTTTGTGAGACCGTGGTATCTCTTCGGCCGGCCTATTCGTGCCGAAGCGTGGTTTTCCCACGGTATTTTTTTTATAACTTTAACTCACTGCGGTTATTGTTCTCCTCCAAACTCTTTCTCTCTGTGGAGGTGACGAACTCCTCTATCCGTCGCACGGCGGGCTGCTCGCGCGGCGCAGGTGCGCTGTCCGTGTTCGTCCGACTTGGCTCCTCCAACGATCTAAAATTATTTAAGACCTCGTATTAATAAAAACTTTTATACATCGGACGCTTTGAAACGTTCCTTGTTTAATGCTTATACGATTTACAATTTTATAAAATAAATTAAGTGAAAAAAAAACCCTAACGACTTTTAGGGTTCCGTACCCAAAGGGTATAAACGGGACCCTATTATTAAGACTTCGCCGTCCGTCCGTCTGGTGCCGCAATAATAATATTAAATAGATATTTAAGAAGCTGCGAAGCCGCTAAAATAAATATTTAAGAGTGGCTCTAGTACAAAAAAGTATGTTTTTTTCCTTAATAATAGATTGTTAAATTGTACGTGCTTCTTATTGGCAGCGCGACCGACTCCTAGGAGGCGAGTCCAACTTGCACTTTGCCAGTTGTTAACTTTTATACAAGAGATCGAATCTTCAACAAACCTTTTTTTATGTAAAACTAGCTTTTGTCGCGTGGATAGATTTATTCCACGAGAACAAAAACCCTTTTTTTTATTAAAAAATTGGGGGATACTTTCTATTGTAATTGTTTCATTACAATAAAAAGGAAACTTTTTATTGTAATTAAACAATTACAATAAAAAGTATCCTCCAATCTAAACTAGATAAGGATATACCTCTAAACTTGGACGATTTTTTATATTATTAAAGCATATGTCACCCTGTTATATTTTTTAAAATCGGAACAGTACATTTTAAGGTTATTAGTAACATATAAACAAATCTTTTCTTTTTATAGTGTGAGATAATGAGGAAAGAAGCGATCAAGAAAAATCAGTCACTCTGCCTGCACGTTACCTGTTATCAGTCTGGTCGACGGAGTCATTGACGTCATCGTTGCTGTTCTTCGGCCGCAGCACCAGCCTCTTGCGGCTGGGCTTGAGACTCAGCTTGTCCTCTAGACTCGCGTCGGACTCTTCTAGCCCGTCGAATAGGGATTTCTGCGAATAATTAAGGCATTATGACGCATGCTTCATCATATAAAGATTTAATTCAGAATCAACCGTTGCAGGAAATTGAGCTCAAATTTTGCATGCATGATAAATCGGATATAATTATGATTTTGTTTTAACTGTTAAAATAATTTAATTGATACAAAATCTTGTAATATGGTTTTCTAATAATTTATGTTTAACTAGATGATGCCCTAGTTTATAATATGTATTATAGCTTGACCACCAGCGCTATACCTCGCGTTGGGTATAAACGCGGCGCAGCGAGGAAGGGTTAGCATGGTTACCGGCCACGCTTCTCTGTCAGTTGACCGTCAATGCTAACCGCGGTAGTACCCGTCCCCTGCCCCGTTCGGCGTTCCTAGGGCGCGGTACAGAGGATGTGAAGCGATAGTATAGATTATTTGACCTACCCTGTCGGTGAGTGCGGCGCGCGGCGTGACGTGCACGCGCGGGGACGCGGGCGAGAGGCGGTAGGCGGAGCTGTCTAATACAGCGCGCACTGCCGCCGGATTCGTCGGTTTTAGGGCTTCCTCGGCGCTCGCCGCTGAAAAATATGTTATATTATATTTGTGGTTTTCTGTAGGGTAGGGTTGCGCCAAAACAACTAAATAATTGCTCCACAATCACACAGCAACGCTCGCTATGATAGTCTTCCACTCGGATGCAGCGCCTTTATCATTGTAATACATAGTGTACCCTCAATTATTATATTACACAGTACCTAACATTATTATATTACATAGTACGTTACACTACTATGGTGAATTCGCTCAAGATCGGCGGTATGTTTTGTTTAACCCTCTGTCAAAAAATTTGTCATTTCCATACAAAACGCGATTGTAAAAAAGTGTTGTGTCATATCTTGTTGTTAACAATCGCGTTTGTATATAAATTTGACAGAGGGTTATTGAAATATACCCCCAAACTTAAGCGATTCCAAAAAAAAGCTTCCGTTTGCGGAGTTACGTATAGTTCAGCGACTAATCGATACTCCTAAAAAAGAGTGAGAGTGCGCGAAAGAATGATAAGAAGCATAGTCCATAGAAAGGGTGGACGTACGTGCTCCGCAGTGTACAGTGAAAAAATATATTTTTTTATCATTTTATTAGTTAGCTTATTAAATAAATGTGTCTCGAGTGCTGAATATGAGTTTTATTTTCATATTCGAGCGTGAACGCGTTTCGCGTACGATTTTATAAGATTTGTTAAAGTGACCATGAACATCGCTAGGTGGCGCTGTGCTAATTCCATATAAAATCTTAAACGCAAAACGCGGTCGCGGTCGAAAAAGAAAAAAAACTAGCACTCGGAACTCGAAAATAAAAAACTCGTTAAAACGAAGCAAACTATAGATTAGTTTGCTTCGTTTTAACCCGACTGCGCCAAAGGGAGGGCTATGTTTTACTAGTGTATGTATGTATGTATAATTGTTTGGCACGCTCTGCAGCTTAAACGGCTTGACGGATTTTTACGTATGAGGTATCGTTAGATTCGTCTTGATAGCACAAGTGACACTGTACACCTCCATTTAAAAAATCAAAATGGCGGATTTTGAAGTCAAACTTGTGAGGTGGCAATTTTTTTTTCTGTTTTTGGACATTTAGCTTATGGATAAATACTCACAGCTATCGGGCAGCAGGTCCTTGAACAGCGGCGAGTCGCCGTACGGGCGCGCCGCCAGCGTCAGTATCTGTTCGTGCACGTTGCCGCCCGCCGATGCGCCCACGCCGCCACTACGTACACATGACATAATAATGTTAGTGAACGATAATAAATATTCCAATTAACTAGCGGACCCGACCCAAATCCTCTAAAATACACTAAAAAAATATCATAAACGTCGAGTCGTTTGGGAGGAGTTCAGTGACAAACACTCGCACACAAGAATTATATACATTAAGATTATGAGAGTATTTAGAACCAAGTAAGTCATCTTCGTAGACATTCCGCGCGGGGCTCGCATGTGTGCGCCGTAATATCCAACCGCACGCATACACGCCATGATTATGCAGCTGTTAAAGGCCCGTATTGATAGTCAGCGCTTAATTCTAAGAGCATGCAAAAAAATAGATTTTTTTATGTTAATTAGGGGGCA
>JAOTAV010022705.1:0-22493 GCA_026546445.1 Cyclargus thomasi
ACTTTTTAGTTTGTTTTGTACTATTTTAGTTTTTTCCTTTGGAAGTCGGTTTAAATTTTTTGTTAAAAAATAATTGATAAAAGGCATCGTTGTAGTTCTAGTGTACGGGGAAACCTTTTTGTCGAAGTATCCTATGCCCTTCTCTGCAGTCTACGCTTCATCTGTGCTAATTTTCGTTTAAATTAGTTTTCTTTTTTTAAGCCTTTTCGATATGGAGTGCAGCAAAAAACTTTTTCCTTCATAGCATTAGCATTTTGGGTAATTTTTTCAAATGTCAGAGGTTTTACATTTCCGGTTGCTATTTCGGAAATTTATAACCTAGTATGTCTTCCTAGGAAATATTGTACACATCTAATATCTTACACATTTCGGGGGATCATAGGAATTTTATACGAGGATGGATTTTATACATTTCCGATAACTGTAATTATTAAAATATTTATATAATTCTTTTTCCCTAATATACATAGAATAGAGACTAAGGTTCTTAATAAATAATCGGCTATTACTAATAACGGATTTTGAAATGGAAAATATTTTTTATCATTTGTTATCATTTGTGATATTATATTTACATGATTGTATAATTTTGGGCGCTACATTTTGCATAAAAGTTGGTACGAGTAGTTAAACGATACCTTATTAGTCTTTACTAGTATTATAAATGCGAAAGTGTGTTTGTTTGTTTGTTTATTTATTTGATCGTTTGTCCTTCTTTAACGTGCAAACGGAGCAACTAATCTTGATTTTTGGCATAGACTTAGTTGAAATTATGGTGAGTAACATTGCCTCCTTTTAAGAATGAATCCAGTAATTAAAAATGCACTTAATTATATTATGAAATGCAAACTCAATATGATATTGGAAGTATAAAATACCTTTTAAAGAGTTACTATAGCAATTTTTATTGCCGAAATAAAACTAAATGTATGATGGCGCCAAAGATATTAATTGAGGTATCACTTTTAATTTGGCTCGATATAAATTATTTCGCAGGTCGGATTATAGACCCTGGATCCTTTATTGATACAATTTACGTCGATTATAGTAAGGTAACCTTGTATTTTATACTTTATTCTGAGTAATACAGAATTTCGTCTTCTGCAAGTCCACAAAATTCTGTTAATTTATACAACGCATTTTCAAGTCCGTTTCATATTATAAACTCGTCGATAGATGTGATTGATAGATTTTTAACAAGTTTTTATTCGTTTTAATTGAACAAAATAATACTGACTAGTATTTAATTTATGTATAATAATCTAATTTGTTACGCGCTTTATTACAAGTATAATGAACAAAATATACAAGCACATTTTCAAGCAGACATGAAAGGAAAAATCTCTCCGTTGCACTGATATCAAAATAAAGAGATTTCCTTATAAGTAACGAAAAGTTTATTAAAATCGCGCCGTCGCATCGCGTATTTCACGCGGTTGCCACGTTTAAATCATAAAAAGTGTGACATGTTACATTAATTTTTCAGCTGGTATAAGTTGAGAAAGTTTGCCAAAATACATCAAGGTGGGTGCCAAAAATGTAATACCGAGAACAGAGACCGTCTCGCGTCTAGACGTCGCGGCGAGACGTGTCACCAGCATTTTTGTGAATAATTTCTTATAATAGAAGAACTCCGGTTATACAGGGTGCAAATCCCACCGTGATTACCACCCTGTATAGCCGGAGTTAGCCCCTCTTCATATGCATACGGTGCCACGTAATGTACTGTGTCGCTCGTGCCTTCATACTATGTGTAAGCATGGCGACTTATGGACATTTTCACATGAACACGGGCAACACAGCACGGTGACTATATGCATCTGAAAAGGGGCGGATGGATGTTTTTTTCGGGCATAAATACCATAGACGTAGAATAATGTAGAGACCGAGTGTTCGATCCTAAGCAGTCATATCAACGGTGACTGGATTCTCTATATTATTCTATGGTATTTTACCTAAATGCATCCAATGATTCTGGACAAGATGATGCGCGCAATTATATTGCGCCAAATTTTTTTTTTCGCGTTTATCGCAAGGGAACCGTACATTTGATGGAATAAAAAGTATCATAGTATGTCCTTCCCGGAACTCAAGGGTCAATCAGGAGAAAAATTTCCCTTTGCCCTTTCAGTGATGTTACACGGTAAACTCTATATAAGGGACGCTGTATAAGGTCCGTTCTAATATAAGTCTATATAAGAACGGTGTACACACCTTAATAATCGCTATTTTGTTGCGCTCTGTACACGATGTTCGGAAATTGACTAGATTATATTCGTAGCCGAGAATAAGTTAGTAATATTTGTCGGGCGCGTGTTTGTCATAAAAAATAATATATGTGTCGCCTTGGCGTATTTTGAGAATTTGCAATAAATACAGCAGCGCCATCTATATTTATCGCGTTGGATTATTTTCGCAAAAGTTGGCCGTGCTCTACCTAAGCATTAACATGGGTATTGTAAAAGAGGCCTCTCTGTAATTTCTTTTACAAGATCCGATGATTTATCCTGAGTCTTTCCATTTTCCGAATTCAAAGTCCAGTAAGTAAATAGGAGTAGAATATTTGATTAATGAAAGTAATAATGTACCTAACTTTTAAGTACGTGAAAAGAGTTGCAATAATATAGCATTGCCTGTTCATTTTAGTATTTACGACACAGAAATGAACTAGTCCGAAAAAAAAAATAACTAAAAGTCTTCAAAATGTAGACTAAGAAGTTATGCTGCCGCTCTACTTAAAGATCTTCGCCACTCTATGTCTATAATAATCTATCCGACGGGTATTCAGATATCTATAAACATATGCCGTCTGGCCGTCAGTCTGTCGGTCACAGAATACGTAACACGTCGCATACAAACAATCCTGATATGAGGAATGTATAATGTTCGTTTGAGACGCCGCGCGACGCCGAGTAATTGGCTTGTATTATATGTGATTAGACTCGCTAATGTATATTGACACTATATACTAGGATCGTATATGTTATAATAGTACGTAGTAGACACGAGAAACTACTGTTTCAAGTACCCGCAGACCTTATTGTAGTTAGAACGTAGTATCGTTGTATCCCCAACGTAGTCTCCCCAACGTAGTATCCTCAACGTAGTATCCCCAACGTAGTATCCTCAACGTAGTATCCCCAACGTAGTATCCTCAACGTAGTATCCCCAACGTAGTATCCCCAACAACAAGAGTTGTATTATATGTTTGCTGTTTTATCTGTCTGCGTGTCTATCTTTCCGTCTGTGGCATCATGGCGTCTGAGCAAAAAAAGCGATTTTTATTTGTTTTTATATTAAAGGTGATTTGTGTACGAGTGTTGAACGTTTGATGAAAATCAGTTTAAAAGAAACGTTATTAAATATTTACAAATATAATTGAAGGTAGTTGTCTTTAGAATTTTAATTTATACTTAAAGCTAAGCTTAGTTTGGGCTCCAAGTCTCCCACAAATTATTGCCTTGTAATTTTGGGAGAAATAATAATAATAATAATAATTATTATTATTATACTTATTATTATCACCTTCAGATAAGAACCTACTGATGTTGTGGCTGTCCAATGTCCATTGTTGCTTTGAGGTTACCCGCTTCTTAGTTTAATCACACACATCATAGAGAAGAATGTGAACCTGTTTAATTTAATTTGAAAAGAATGTCCTATTCCTCTTACGTCCGTTTAATTTTTAACTAATATACCTACGGTTTTTCTCTATGCTTGTTTTTACGAATCTCTGTACGTTTTTAGCACGGAGAAATTATAACTATGAATGGGACTTATGATGTCACATTTTGGCTTAAAGCCAGAGACGGATTTTCGAATGTCACTCTGTAAGGCTAAAAGGCAAGATAGTGATTTTGTTTTCCTACATTTCTTAGAAAAAAATATTTTAATAGAAATATATCTATTTTAATGCCCCAGTAGGCACCAATGCTGAAAATAAAATGGTTTGCTTTGTCTTTTGCTTTTTTAAGTATTGTTTTAGCTCTACATTTCTTCATCTAGAAATAGCTGTACTGTAACTTTAAGTATTCAACTCTTTACATGTTAAGTGATAGACAGGGATAAGTATCCTGCAAGTGCAGATCATCATTTTTTGGTGACAGACCGATAATCTCGAAATCGGGAGCTCTACTCTCATAACGCATATTTAAGGCTTCGGATTCGATATTTTACGTTAGTCGTAGCGCGATTCGTAGGAGTCTTTAAACCCTTAGGACTATGGTCCCAGACTGCACTGCTTAATTCTTTTAATGCGCATTGACTATACTCAGTGGCGTAACTATACCGTTTAGGGCCCGTGGCAAATTCGTTTTCGTTCCACTATGTCAATCAAATACAAAAACACGTCAAGCGTTTATTGTTAAAAATAATCGCTTGTCACTTGTCTAGGAGGGCTGATCCCCTACCGGCTGGGGGCCCGTGGCATTTTGCCGCCTTGCCACCTCGTAGTTACGCCACTGACTATACCTGCTACGGAAAAACTCGCAAGATTACTGGAGATGTACTAATCATTACAAAACAAGGACAAACACTTTCACACACATAATTGTTTAATCTAATCGCTTTCAAGAGCAATTGGCGGCGAGTCGGGTGTTGTAATTTGTACGCAGGACACTTAGGTCCAATTCCCCCGGGTCGATGACCTGAGGCTGCGATGACGTCAGCGCACAGGGAATGCGAAATCCGACTAAACATCCATGGATTTAGAACTGATAACGATCTAAACAATAGCGACTTAAAATAAAGACATTTTTATTCGATGAAAATTATGTTTATATATACGAGTACATATGTCTTGATGCCTAAATGACTTGATTTTAGCTTGGTAGGAATCGTTAGAGTGGTACTTTGAGGTGACACTGGGTAAAAAAAAATTTCAATTTATTTGGCAAATGAGCTCATGAACCATCGTAGAAGTACAGAGGCAGTTGACGGACCTTCGAAACAAGTTGTGATATATGGTCAGTGTTTAACATAATGCAACCATCTTCCTAAGACGCGCAAACTGGCTATGAGTTAGTTTCCCGGTCGCAAGTACCTTCCCATAAATTTTCTAATTCATAGAGTTTTAACAAACGAACAGTGATATTTTATGGGAATCCCATTTTGATAGTACCCTACCGAAATTAGAATTGATTGTAGCTGGAAGAAACCTGCTTTTGCAGTAAATTTGGGATATCTTGGGCGTTAGTAGTTTGTATCGAAAATTCACAAGAAATAACAAATTTATCGCCTTCCTAATAAGTAAATCGGTTAAAGAATTCTGCATTCATTCATAAAATAAAACTGGTTGGGTCGTGGCGCTTCGTATCCGATGACTTTTGGCCCACGCCGCGCCGCGTCGCGCGTCGCCTGCAACTCATTGAGTGTTAATAAATTATCAATTTTTATACTCCGCATAGATTGGAACGTGTTTTTGTTTCCATTTTAAGCGATTCGGTTATATTTGGTGCGGTTTTAGATTACATGATGTCTGAGGTCAATACGACCTTAAGGGGGCAAAATCTTTGGAAGAATTTTTAGAGTTTCAAATGAGGCTAAAAGTGTTAATTTGTTCTAGCCAATGCCTGGAAATTTTTTCGACATTTGTGGTCTGCCTGCTGCAAATGGGAGTAACTATTTCTTTTTGCTTTGGAGGCAAATCAGCAAACGGGTCACCTGATGGAAGCTACGACGCAGCATAAGAAAAGTTGCATGTGCATTGCCGGAGACTTTAATATTTACCTATAACAGTAGCAAAGTCAGTGTAGAAAAAACCAGTGTTCAGTTTTAAGAACTCCGCTAGTTGCTTCGGTATAATTGACGGAGCAAAATCCAAACAAACAAACTTTTACATTTATGAATGTTTTTGAGATAATAATACTAGAATGGACTGTTAGTCACAAAAAGGCCTGTCGGTCGTTAGGATAATGCGCAGAGAAATTGTGGTGTGGTATATATTTCTGACCGCTATATATTGACTCTACATAGATATACAAAGCTTAGGAACGAATAGTTGGAAGTTACCAACCCAGTTAGTAGTAGGTTCTAAAATATAGAGACTCTATATACGCAACTTTTTGTTTAATAATATTTAGGAAGCAAGCGAGCAGATGGATTACCTGATGGAAAGCAACTGCCGTTGCCCATGGACACTCGTAACATCCGAAGAGCCGCAAGTGCGTTGCCGGTCTTTATGAGGGAATAGGGATAGGGGGATTGGGGAAATTGGGCCACCAGTAAACTCACTCACTAAACGAAACACAGCCGTAACGCTTCGCGCCAGTTTTCTGTAAGGTCATGGTATCACTCCGGTCGAGCCGGCCTATTCGTGCCGAAGCATGGCTCTCCTAGGGCAATGAGCATTCTTATTATGTACTTGAGATCCAAAAATTTCTCATGTCGGTACACGTCTTCACCGGGGTTCGAAACTGCACCCTCTCGAGTGCGAGCCAAAGGTCTTACCCACTAGGCTACGGACTTTCGGCTTCGTTTGTAACATAATCTGTTAAATAAAAATAAGTCAGGTTTTCCTTCCTCAGGAAAACCTGAATTATTTTTATTTAACTTCAGTACGACCGATTTCGACGAATTTGCATTCGTTGGAAAGTTGTCGTGCTCTGTGAGAAAAGAAAATGATAATTCTCATCTTTGTTATCACGCGGGCGAAGTCACGGTTAACAGTTAGTTGCATATAATTGGTAATACATATAACATGTTATCACTATGTAACGTTATCAATATGTACACCAGTATATAAAAAATAGATGTAGGCTGTTTCGCAGAACAGAGTTAAAATGTAAATTTGCTAAAAATCGACAAATCTGTTTAGAGTGTTCAGGGTATTAAAGCCTGAAAGACAACTAGTATAATGACAAGAAAATTTTATATATGCGAAGATTAGGCGCACAAGTATTAAGTGCAGTGTCCACTATATTACTTAATTAGGGGCGAATCTGTTCCGCGAAACACAACGAGGCCAAACAATACCAGCCGCTCAATTAACTCCATCGCATTAGTCCAGGGACACGGGATAAGGAGCCCTCTGTAGACTGAGTAAGGCTTAAATTCGCGGGCAAGTATCGTCTCATTCTCGATTTCGGCCTAACGACCATATCACACGATCATTTTTGCCGAAAGGTGTCAACGAAAACGATACTGCAGCTATAGTTTTTAAAACCGGTGACATAACTTTAGTGCTTTCGCCCATTCTAGGCAATAGTGACAATATTTAGCACATCACGCATTTGACACATCTATGACCATTCTTAATGATAAAACTTTAATTTTTTGTCGTATTCGGAGAATTTTAGATAAGAAAGTCGGTTAAATACAATCGATTAAAAAAGAATTGGGAAGGTCACAACTAAGCCACAGTTTTTCATAATTTCTACATCACTATGACAATAGTCTCAGGTATCATAAGAAATCTGCCACAAGAGACTAAGCGAAACAGAAGGCTGATTTCTACAAATTGACAATTCAGCGCGGGAACGACTGTAAGCAGCGCAGAGTCATCGCACGCGCTGGTTGATGTGAATGTGATACTACATTCAAGCTCTACGTTCTATCAATTAGCATTTTAAAATTGGTGTCTTTCGAACTGCCATCTAATGTTATCCCAATACAGCTAAAGCACAATGGACATAATAAGAGTAACCCAACTTAGAGGAGTTCTCGAAAATGATAGGTTCGACGTAATGCCTTGATGTAGGCTTAGACTTATAGGTTTAGATTTATAAAGATATGCTTTGTTGTTGAGGTAGTCAAATTCGCGCCAAATTTTTACTCTGTTTGAAGTAGGAATACTAATCGTTATGTCTATTATAGCTAAAGAACACCTAAATATTGAAAATGTATTTTGTAATTTTTGAAGTCTCAAGTTTTTGATAGTTTTTTATTAACCGTAGGTCAAACCAAAAAACATTTGAAAACACTGAGTCGGTATACTGGTTCGTTCCATGTATTGCGACAATAGTCTCACGTATCATAAGCCACCCACGGAAGCGGCGGTCGTCGCCCCTCGCGTGCTGCGCCCCCGACGACGCCCCCGTACAATCCAAAAAGTTAGAAAAGTGCGCTGCGATACCATCTCGGCGCCATGCGCCCGCGCCGACACAGATCTTACTGCCACTAGAAGGTGCAACATTCAGTCCGTAATTTATGATTAGAAAAATTTGGACACCCCAAAGGAACGCACTTTGTTCATATATGTTCTGTTGAAAACCCCGCACGCGATTCGAAATTTCTAATATTTTTTTACGATATATCTGACAGGTGCCCGATATTGTTCTGATCACAAATTCGGATAATTTGCGGTCAGATTTAAGAATAATTTTGTACCTGCTGATCCGGTGACCATTTTTTCACAAAATGTATGTAGAAAATGGTTGTCATGTAAATCAAACCTCACTATCTATAAAAAATCATATTAAAAATAGTTTTTAGGGACAGGTAGAAATAGAGAATTTATTAAATTTAAAAAATATATTTAATGTTGCAAAAAGATAACATTAAACATTTTGGCTAAATTTATAAAATTCTATCTTTCTGTGATTTTATTTTTTCAAAACAATATTTATGCAAATTCAGGTCAATATTTTCTATGTTGTGTTTGTAAGTTCAGCAACAAACACACTGCGTAAATAAAAACATTTTGTTTAAATTTAATGTTTACACAACTATTGCGAAACGAGGTTTTACCCAAATGACTTAATTATGTTTTATATATTATCCTGACCCTGCGACCTTTTATCTTGTACAGTCAGTCACGTCTAGAAGCCTGCAATCAGCGCTTTGATATGCCGACATTCTTTTGAGAAAATGATTCATAACTTCATGCCTGCACCTCGATTCTGCTTGAACGCATCATCGATTTAGTCTTCCTTAATTCGATTTTGTATCTTGATTGTTTCTTGACTACGGCAATGGAACAGGTAAAAATAGTGGAATATCTGTTGTTACATGTATAGCGTTGTTGTCACAGGATGGAACAATGACGAGGCTAATATAACAGAACTATAAAATAATTGATATTTTTGAAATAAATTTCAAAAAAATCTATTGATCAAAATTGCAAAACCGGAATTCTCCGTGATAAAAAAGTATCAAAATAGTTGATATTTTTGAAATCTGCCGAGCTGAATCGATACTGGAATACTGGATTTAAACAGTACTGACAGATTCAAATGTTATAAGACCACAGTGCTTGCATCTCTGTAAACACAGAACCGTGGGAATACAAATAATGAGGTCCATTAGGATGCATAGCAGATGCCGTCGCCAATTAAATAACCATTACAAAGAAAGTGACCAGCTAATCAGCACTTGAAAACTCATAGACTTTTGCTAAGAAATTTCGCAGCTCACAAAGTGTTTAGATTAATGATATTTTGAAATGAAAAAGAACTTATAGAAGGATCAATCGATTTTCCGAATTCATGAAGACTAACTTAAAATGTTCATAATTATAAGGAAATTAGATTATTAAAATTTGAAATATTATAAGGTAAGGATAGAACACAGACAGATCAACTTATCTTTTTATTTTATATAAACTTAAAAATGACAAAATGACTGAATGACTGACATAGTGAAGGGCTATCTACTTAGCATGCAGCAAGATTTTATGACGTTGGCATCTGCTATGAAAGGATTTTGATAAGCACAACCTCCAAGGGGATAAAATAGGGGATGAAATGACAATACTTAACGCAAGCGTAACCACAGGCAATTTTTTTTTTATAAATTTTTAAAGTTCATGGCCCATCCAGTATATTTAGGTGCACGTTGACTCCGATTCGAATCTTAATTTTGATCATTTTGTAACTGTGATGTTCTATATCCGCTGCTGGAGGTGCGTCCAATTTAATTAGAAATTTACTTTTAAGGTCCTGTGAATTATGGCATACCTTAGACCTTAAATGGCCCAATACCGAGAACCAATTGCGAACTTCAGATTTATTATATTGGCACCTTAAGGGTCGGTTCATACCGTGCGATGCATAAAGCAGGACTTTTAACTTCAATTAACGTTAATAATTATTATTTTTAACAAAAAATTAAAGCCGACTTCCAAAGGAAAAAACAAAAATAATAAAAAAGAAACTAAAAAGTTTCAATAATATTCATACTTTAATAGTGCCTGTTTTCATACTTTAATAGTGCCAGAATTCGGTGAGGCATCAGCCTATTTCCGTACACAATCTTCATTATTTTAAAGTGGGTACCAGCTAACATGTCATGATTTGTCTAAATTTAAATTTTTGAGTGGTACCGACTTAAAAATTTTGAAGATTGAAAATCTTACTTTTTGGTGCCAAGCGATTAGGATACTTTAATGAAACCAAAATCGTCTTAACCAAAATCATATTTCCCTATAAATTTTGAGGTGTTCTGAGATATAATAGAATCATAATGAATGGTGCCCGGTGTGATTGCAGTGATGATGATGAATAAATTTTAAATTGTAGTAGCATATGCTTTCAGTTCTTAAAACAAGGCCGAAAACCCTAAAATCGTATCTGTAAGGAATCATGAGTTCTCTCAGTACCGTCAGAACCATGGTATACCTTGGTACCAAATCATACTTTTTCGTAAAATATGCCTAGGACGCATCTATGGAAACCAAAATCACTATATGTTTCCATACAAATTTCGAGGTGTTCCCTCGATTACTCAAGGATCCCATCATCAGGTCACCACTTTTGTGATGATGATGATTATGAATATAATTTATGGTGTAGTAGCCTATGCTTTCAGTTCTTAAAACAACGCCGAAAACCCTACTGCATAAGGATTAAAATATAGACTCTGAGGTAAAATAATTTTAAAAATTCGTCATGTGCATGCGTCTTATATCATGCGTTCCGTTTTACGACGGTATCTCTACGTGGGTCAATGATGGACCAATACAAGCGAGTACGAACGAGTAGATTGACAATTTTCGACGCTGATTGTGTTGGCTTTCTAAGCCGTCTAATCTTATTAGCAGAAATGGTTATAATCCATTTTATTTCGACATTAAAGGCGATTTCACCACAAAAAATTAATATCTTGAAAAAATTACAGATTTTAATATGTATGAATAACACCTAAAAGAACCTAAAATATATTGCTATCTTCTTTTAAGCGACGAGGTATTTAACAAAATTTTATAAAGCAGCTCGTTATGACATACTAAAGCCTCTTTGATTTTCTTGACGGCTTGACCGAATTAACTTTCCAAACGTAGAGTTCCTTAAATAGTTCTTAATCATGGTCTAAAACGATAATAGCAACGGAAGTGCGTAGCGGAAAACTTGCTTGGTAATTGGTATTTCATAAATCGATCATGCTTTACGTAAGTGCTCATATATGAATCATTTTCTCAAAGGAATGTCGGAGCGATTTATTTGCATGGTGGTGTAATGATCTACGTATTAAATCCCTTAGGGCCTGTTTCACCGCTTGCAGATAGTCTATTTATTTGACAGACACAACATTATTTGGCAGATGTTGTATGGGGAATCTGTCAAAAAAGTTGTGGATAGTCTAACAGGAACTTTTAGCGGTGAAACAGGCCCTTAAAGTAGTACGATATCTAACTTATAAGTACCGCAGGTTTTAGAGCGTTCGTAGTCTAGTGGGTAAGAGCTTCGATTCGCACTCGAGAGGGTGCAGGTTCAAGCCCCGGTGGAGGAGTGTACCAATGAGACATTTTTCGATCTCAATAATATAATACGGATGCTCATTGCCGTGGGAGAGCCATGCTTTGGCATGAATTGGCCAGTTCGTCCGGAGTGGTACCACGGCCTCAGAGAAAATTGGCATGAAACAGCGTTGTGCTGTGTTTCGTTCACTGAGTGAGTTTACCGGTGGCCCAACTTCCCTATTCCCCCTATCCATATGCCTCAAAAAGGCCGGCAACGCACTTGTGACTCTTCGGTTGTCACGAGTGTCCATGGGCGATGGCCCGCTTGCCCCCTAATTATCATAAAAAGGTACTAACTTCTCAAGTTCAGTAAAGGGGTTAAATATATAGAACTCTATATAACATGTATTTAGAAACTAAAAAATATACAAAGACGATTTTTTAACTTACAATTACACTTACTGATACACTTGCTCTCTTTGGACAAAACTACCAGAGTCGTAGAATTATATAGAGGACTGTGTCGCCTTTGTTTTGACCGCTAAAGTCGGATACTCCGCACCCATCGTTAGTTTTCGGAGCTTATAGTATTTTAACAAATGACAAAATTGCTTCAAACGCAAAAGATTGGTTTGCTTTACGATTAAGATTAATAATATTCTATACATCATATATTTATATGTACATAATATATTTGTAACTAGTTAGTGCCCGCAACTTTGTTGCGCAAAAATTTGTTTATCACGCGGGAAACGTATGTTTTCCCGGTATAAAAAGTATCCTATATCTTGCCTAGACCTAATAGCTATTAAATAAAAAAGATTTATTCAAATCCGTCCAGTAGTTCCTGAGATTAGCGCGTACAAACGGACAAACAGATAAACAGACAACTTTTTCTTGTCGATGTATTGTATTCTATTAATGTTACTTAGCACTCCACATTCCACATTAATTATTTTGTAAAAATATTGAATGTACAGACACTCCAAGTTTACTGTTTTATTATATGTATAGATGAAGTGTAGGTCGTGTGGCTAAGATGTAATTAATGTCAACAATTAATAATTTATACCGGCGTAACTTGCACATATTTATATATTGTGCGCTAAACACTGACTTTATAAATAAATGATGTTTACAACTTACTATGAATATTATAGAGGATATCTCACGTAGTACGTATTTATACAAATTGAATACATAATTTAATATTCCATTTTGTTTACAACAATTTCTTTTAAACAATTTCTATACTTGAAAAATGTAGTATAGACAAACATACGAGTATGACCTCTCCTTTTCGAAAAGCAGACTTATTATATGATATATCCTTAGCATTTTCGATCAGGAGAAGGTACAGAAAAATGTGCTTCCGTGTTTTAATAATAATAGTAAAATCATAACCCTGTATATATTTGGTAATTAGAAAAACAAAGGTTACAAAGAAAACACGGGGGGCACAAGGGGCTAACTTTAAATCAAGCAGCTACGTCTGCTTGATTTAGGAATTCGAAAAAATTCAAACTTTTCTTTCAGTCTAGATGCAGTTACTATAAAAATATGACTTCCACCGTGTGTTATAAATGTTAATGATAAAAAGGAAACAAATATTAGCACGCGATGATTTTTTTATGTGCGCGACAGAAAAATATCTGCAAATTTTTGATGGGTGTAAATCATACATAAAAAGAACTCAAGATTATAATCAGAGCACATGAAGCCACTAGACCTTGGCAATTTGACAAAGGTCGACAAGATACTAGTAAAAACATACGTTATATAACAGATTATCTGCAAAAATGAATGGCGTGTCGCTTCTACATGATATAGAATCTAAGTGGTGTTCCGAACTGAAAACTGATGGTACAGTGTAGTCGCAGACGACGATTCGGTTATTAGCGAAGCGTCTGTTGTTTCTATCAGTCGTGCTCGAATGCGAGGCGATAATTTAATGGCCAGAGTACCATCGAGGGAATTGATCCTAGGCAGTTGACAGACCTACGTCATTAGGTCGGAACATCTCAATTTCATGTAAGTTGTGATCGGTTGCTTATCGACCGGTCCTGACAAAACACGACCAAGTTACTTAGATTCACAATCAGGCTCTAAATTTTATATTGTTCTTTTAAAATGCGTCTCCATTCCTACCGTCCAGAATATTTTTAAAATTGGTAAGTTTTAAACATCTTCTTCGTGCAAAATGTATGATTCTGTGGTAAGTTTATTTGAAAAAAAAACAGAATTACATTACAAAAAATGTTGTACCTAAATTTTGGTTCAATCGCTCTTCTCTTCTGCTTCTTCAGCTTTTTTTTCCGATTGCATTTTCATGCAGATTTACTCAGGAGTTACTGAGACGCAATTCCTGTGTTGTTCTTGCTGATTTAAAATAACTAAGAGGAGCATGCCGCCTTCGCGTTGTAATAAAATATTCCACTGCAAACACACAACCACTTAAGATTCGCGCTCAATAAATATTTATACGTCTTCAGTTCACGCCGAATGGCATAACAGAGCTCCTTTTGG
The DNA here is from genome assembly GCA_026546445.1 of Cyclargus thomasi. Taxonomy (NCBI): domain Eukaryota; kingdom Metazoa; phylum Arthropoda; class Insecta; order Lepidoptera; family Lycaenidae; genus Cyclargus; species Cyclargus thomasi. The sequence goes on from JAOTAV010022705.1 coordinate 14,141, forward strand.
CGCCTAATGTCATTTCTCAATGTTGGTAGCCTTAGCGAACCAGTTAATGCATGCTGTTATAGCACTTATGTCGATAAGCCTAATAGCGATTTCTGCATGCGGATGATTCGATGAGATGTAATGGATCGATGCACTGTTGGCTGACTGATCAATGTGTAAGAAAAGGTTCAAGCTATAACTTAAATAAATAGTAAGAAAGTTAAGTTTCATACTGTTTATTTATATAACTACGAAAAAAAAAACTAAGGAACAGTCACTCCGTAAAATATGTTCCACGAGACTTCAATGGCATCGTCGTATTTTCAGAAAGACCTAGGCGGAAATAAAATGTTATTTACATTTGTCTACTTCATTTTAGTAAATATTGTTTCTAGATGCAGTATTTTATTGTTTTAAGACAGACACAAACAAACGTGAGACTAAAAATTCAACGTAGACATAACTTAAGGCTCTAAGGTTAAACTAGCAGACGACATTGACGTATAGGAGTCTAGATGTTTCGCAATGAATTAATTAGGAATTCGTCTTAACTGCGGAATAAGAGTGAGGTGAATGATAATGGTGGTACGTCGACCGCATACGAAACAGGGTCATATAAACCTAATTGATTTTATATAGTGGCTAGAGACGGTTGCGACATTAACACCGTTTCGACAAACGTCACTTAAATGCTTAAAGGTGATTATTCATAGTGCTAAAGAAAACAAACAAAATGTGATTAGTAATAATAGTGTGAGGAATAAATTTAAGTTTAATGTTTAACGTCCGGAAAGCCAATGTTGTCCTCCTTTTGTGCCTACTAGTTCATGCCCGCAACTTTGTTGCGCAAAAATTTGTATATCACAGGAACCGTATATCTTCCCGGAATAAAAAGTATTCTATGTGTAGCCTAGACTTCATAGTTATAAAATAAAAAAAGATTTATTCGAATCCGTTCAGTAGTTCAAGAGATTAGCGCGTACAAACCGACAAACAAACAATTTTTTTGTCGATTTGTGTTCTATTACTGTTCCTAAGGCATATATTAATAACATTGATTAGTATGTAAAAATATTAATTGTACAAACACGCCAATTTTACTGTTTTATTATATGTATAGATTAAAATGTAAAGAGAATACTCCAAACAAAATACGTAATAATAATTAATTTGTAGACCTTCATTTCTGCCATTAAAAATTTTTGCAAATATTCAGTTATTTTTCCATTTTACTCTCCAAAATTTATAAACTGCTCAAATGCAATTTGGGAATAATTCTTGCAGCAAATCAGTTTAAAAAGCTAGCAAACATACAGGTCTGTGTGGCGACGGTTGTGAGCAGGGTCCTTTGAGGACATCTATCAAACTCGTCGCACCTTAAACGTATATTACGTCTGGCGCCAGGCTTATGTGGGACATTATCTTTAAAACCTCATAACTGAACAATGCTTAGTGTTTGTTTTGTAACAGCAAAGTGTATGTCGTTACTTTTTGTTTAATAATGTATTTAAATCTTCATTTATTATTTATGAGCGTTTACCTACGGCTTCACATACTAGAATTTTGAACAACTATCAAAATTCCTTTTTTATACCTCGGTATAAAAAGGAATTTTATAAAGATTTATATAGATAAAAATCCTATTATCTGAGTCAGTCAGTTAAAACAGAAAAATTTCGGGCATGATCGCCGAGCAAATATTCAAAGAAACAAACTTTTAGATTTTTAATATACATAGGTGTAAAGTGTGCTTACCTAGACAAATTTATGGCCATTTATATAGGGCCCGAAATCTTTAAAAAATATGCAAATTCACTGCAACTGTTGTTAATATTATCGTCCATCAACCAGTATTTTACTATCATAAATCTACTGTGAATAATAAACCTAATGACGTATTAAGATGTCATACGAATAACAAAACATATATTAAACATGAAGAAAACGATTGTGAATATAATCACAATGCAATTTACGTGACCAACATTCGGAACAGTATATTTAATTAAAGTAGCCAAAATATAAACAGTTATTGAACTGTTTAGAATATTAAACATCAATGACATGAATCATCGATATAGTTGTACACATTTATGCGGTTACACGATTTTTGTATTGGAAAAATACTTTTGAGAAAGACGATTCGAAGCAATCCAAAAAAATATTTTCATATTTTACTCTTAGAAGGGCCATAAAGTGTAAAACTAGACAGTGCCTTGTACTAACGTAATGTTGTACTTTGGATAGTATATAAAATAGACTTTATTTTATGTGTAACTAATAGTAAAATAAAGTTTATTTTATATATTATCTAAAGTACAACATTACGTTAAAAAAGTCTTACAATTCATTCATCTTATTACAGCTTACTTTGTTGTTTTAAAGATATCAATGTTTACAAAATAATTAGCGCTCAACATTTAATCTGAATGTAGTGTTAATAAAAAAACTTATTGGGTTATCGCAAAATATAAATAGATTTGACTAATTTATGTTTTGCAAATGCGATACGTAAAGATTCTGGACCTATGTTGACCTAATAAGCGCAAGAATAACAATAAAAATCTGCAAAAGACTTATCTTTAATGTTCTTTATAACTAATTACAAATGTTTTTGATAGGGGTTGTATTACGTCCGTAAATTAAACCCCTATTATAAAATAAAACATAGAAAAGATTGCCTCGTGCTTCGCAGTGAATCACTAAAAGATAATAGGCCTGTAACAATAGTGTGGAAATCAAAACAACAATTAGAATTACTGTCATACTCAAGAGTTTTAACGATAGAGTACGTGGCAAACGTGATATTGATCACGTAAACATTACGTAGAAGGTGATATTTTACAGATTTTTATTTTCGAACTCTCTTGCAATCGACTTTTTAAGTTATTAAAGTAAGAATAAAGCAGAATTGGCTGCGATGAATTTCTCATAGATGGAGTACCCGCCGTACACCAGGGAAGCGCGTCCGGAGCAACGCTTTTTCTCATTTATAAAAGTTACTTAAAATTAAATTGAAAAGCGAATCAAATATCGTTTAGTTATTGCACCACTTACCTTCCGGTACAAATTAAATTTATATTTTCTTCAATTTCATATGTTTCAACCACGATATGTGATCACGAGATAAATTATTGCAAGTCATCCTTTTAGGTAATCGGAGCTTATTGATTTTCATACTGTATTACGAGCATAAATAGTTGGTTTTTAATTATTCCAAAGAATTTGAAAATTGTGCTGGTCACTCACACGTCACTGAGGACTTTATCTGGCGATAATTAAGATGATAATTGTACATCATCTTCATGGTCGGTCGTAATACAAAACCCTATCCTCGCGAGTTTCTTACGCCGGTTCTCCTCGCACGGCTAGTTTCCGGAACAGTGGTATGTTAACAGGTGAATATTCAGAAAATATTTGTTTTAAATTTACTCAGGAATAAATGATGTTTATGTGTTATTTATTTCTATCAAAACCTGTGTAGTACATGTGTACCTGTAACTCCTCTCGATTGAGTACAAGTACATTTAGAAATTTCGATTCCTTACATGAATATTTTCAAATCTCAATGGTCTTTTATACCCCAATACTTAACGTTAATATTGCGAATGTCAAAGTAATTAATGCTATTTACCTATAGTTACGCCACTAGATGTGATTATTTCTAAACTGTCGTCCGGTTGTGTAGTTGTTCCAAGTTGTTCACTCGCTGCTCACCGTACATGGGCGACCAAGTTTCTCTGTGACTCGTGGGCTGCAATCTTTCGGCCAACTCTATATCTTATACTTTCTAATATTTCCATGTCTCTTCTTTGTTTTAGATCTTTTTTGGTTTATAAAGCCTGAAACATTTTTTCATTTAATTTCATGCAAGTTAAATTGCATAGAATTAATTTATTACGTGGGATCTGTTTAATTTGCAGTATCCTCCCAAAGGTTTTTTTCCGCAGTCGTCATGTAGTAAGCAGTTTTTCGTACTAACTGTAGGTTACTCTTCCCTATTTTAATATAGCATCAATTAGTTCAATGACATTTATTATGTAACATCTTATCAGCTCAGGATCAGGATTTCCCGAACTGTCTTTGTTGTTTATTTCTGTATGAGCGTTCCTTATCTTTCTATCATTTTGGACAAACGATATCTTTTCACATTCTCTTTCTAGTAGGTATTTGATATTTCATTTTTGTTTCATTCCATCCGCTATCTACATTACTATTGTTTGTTTCTATTGAGTTGTCTTTATGTTTATCACAGAATAATGTCAAAATATTGTCGAATGGGAATACCAGACGTCACATAAATTATAGTTTCAGTTGGCAATAATCCTATCGGGCGATTTATTTTGATCCCGCGAACCGCGTTCATGTCACCGGTTGTTGAACCGTGAGCCTGAAACTGCTTTACTAGAGCTCTTGTTAATAGACATTTCAAGTTAAGAGTTATTTAATTTTTAATGACGTATAGATTGGCAAATCCTAGTTTCGTAACACGCTTGAAAATAAATTTTGTGTTTATTAAAATTATTTAGATTCACTTCCACTAGGGTTCGTTAAAAGTTTATGATATAATCATAATTAATTTATCGGTATTATAATAATTTTTATTTCTTTTGCGAATTTTCCTTATTTCTTAAACACAACATAGCTGAATTGAAAACTCGGCTGCTTATTTTAATATTTTTTAATCTTCAAAAGATTTCCCTATCAGATGTCTAGGTAATAAATTTATGTAGTAGACTATTTTATCATGATTTTCGCAATGATCTATGTACTATCAGTTTTACTAAAAAATAATTTCTTGGATTTTGTATTTATCTTAGTTAGTCTTTATTTATCGTACTTTCTGGAAATTCATTTTTGTAAACGTTGATAATAGTAAAGCAAACTTATTTAATACCGTATACATAACTGTTCATGATTGATTAATTCTAACACATTTTTCATTTCCACAGCACTGGAAAAGAACCATACATTTCTAATACAAAATTTAAAATTGAAATTGGTTTTGACTATCAAAAGATAACTTCAGAAAAAGTAAGTCAAAAGTTTACTCTCCCTAATACAATAATTAAACAACGAAGCTCTCGAATCTTGTCTCTTAAGCCATATAAGTGAATGCTTTTAGTATCACACTATATAGAGAGACGACAGCGTCCCTTCCTAATGCTGGTACTAGAAAAGAACTCTTTATCCAATTTTGAAATTCAAAATTAGAATTGTCACTTATATATTTGAATTTGACAGTTATATTTTTTGGTTGCAAAAGACTGTAAAAAACTACTCCAGAGGGGCGAATCACGTGCTACGCCTCTCTAACACGGAGCTCTCAAAACTTGGCATAGCTCATTAGCCATATGAATGAATGGTTTCAGTACCATGTGGTGAGGCGTCATTTCCTGTGGCCGGTCCTACGGCGGCGGCTCGGCTCGCCCTATGACTTGGCACTTATTATCGAGTGCGTATTGACGTGCTCGTTGACGCGTTAGGTATTATTAGAACAATACATAATATCGATAGTGCATTACGACTTTGAACACACCTACCGTGCGATTTATTTATATCTTTTTGAATGCATTTTGCTCTGCCCTTTCAACATCGGGGCGTCACGTAATTTATGTTAGGCGCAGGCCAACTTTTAGATCTCGGTGGCCGTCTTTTAATTTCTATCATTTGTGAATGACCGGATTTTGTACGAAAATGTAATGATGTACGGTAAATGTAAAACTATGGATATTGATAATTACAGTAAATAATAACAATATCTATTAAATGTAAAATATACCTAATATTTTGTCATATCGATTAGTGCAAATTAACCTTAAATAATATATAATAATAAACGTAGTAGTATACACTTAATTTATATACGTAAACGGAATTGGGACAACCTTGAGACGACCGAATTAATTTGAATGCATTTGTCGATTCTAGATTTGTTTACATTATTCAAAGTCAAAAGTAAGTACGGGCATACGATACAAAACTGTGATTGTAAAATATGTGATGATTTTCTTTATTAGCAATGTTCTTTTTAAATTTTCAGAAGCAATCAATAAGCTACGTCAAACTAATTTCCTAGATATAATATATTACAAAAAAATAATAAATACTATATTGTAAATAGAAATAAAATGTTTTTTTTTCGCACGAGGACCACCTCGTCTAGTCGCCGTATAAAAGCCCGCTTTCGTAACTGGTAGTCGAAGGCCGGTGGATGGTGACACGACCCTGGTGCTGGCTCCCAGAATAGCCCAACTGGGGCGCCACACTCCGGAAGCATTAAATCAACGGCTAACGAGAAAAATCGCTTACATAGGTGCGTCATAGATATCACCTATGCATCTAATAAATATAGTGAGTAAATTAAGAAAAGAAATCCAGCAATATATAATTTTTAACAAAATTATCATAGACGAATATTGGGGGAAATTAAGCCAGTCGATGGGCCTACGTCATTTTGTCGGAATATGTCAATTCCATGTTAAGTCGTGCTCGTGTCGGCTGAGTTTGACATAACCCGACCAAATTGCTTAGATCTACGATCTGTATCTGTTTCAACTTCTCTGATTGTACAATGTGTTATAGAGAACAGAGTGTCCGATTGGTCATAACAATGGCAATTTAGTCCTCAGTTTTATTCTACGTCTTTGGTATTCTCGACTAAAGAAAGCAACCACTCTTGATGATGAATGATGGCTTAAGTTTATTTCAAGTATTTTTTTAATTGAAACTTTTTTTTACAGGTAAGTTATGATACTGTACATATAAGAGTCGGAACGAAGATCTTTGACTAACCGGTAAGTAAAGCTTAATCCGGTTAAATGTAGCTGTTTACAGCAACAATTTATTGTTATACTAGTTCAGAAAACTTCAAAAGCGCGATTCAGGATCTCGAGGATGATGCATGATAAAATGCAACTCAAAATAGAAGTCTCTAAGGGTAACTACATAGTACTGCTTTCAATTTTAAGGACCTGTTCCCGATAGCAAGTTAGTAATTTACTATAGTATTATCATTAGCGTGACGTCACAGCGTTCAGGTATGTAGGTTAAACTTGCTATAAACTGTTATCAGTACACGCGTACGATAGTAGGGACGTATGCATAATATTCATAGTTTACGGTTTATTAGATCCTGAAATTAACATTTTCCAGGCAAACATGCAACATGCACACTACAAAGCTGAAATATCAACTGTAATGATGCAGTTGTACACAATTCATTCTAATGTTCCGACCGTTTTTGAGGTTTTAAATGCATTAATTTAAAAAAATAGTAAAAAATTGTTATGCTACTTTATATTTGCAATAGATTTTGAGCATTTCATAGCAATTTAAATTTTGCACTTGATGCGAGTTGTACAATCAGAATCAGATCATGGATCTTAGCAATTTGGTCGGGTTATGTCAAACTCAGCCGACAGAGCACGACTTAACATGAAATCGACATATTCCGACAAAATGACGTAAGTCCGTCAACTAAAGATGCATTAATTAAAAAAAAATTGTAAATATTTGTTATCTTCCTTTAAATTTGCACTAGATTTTGCTCGCGTCCCCTTTAAGAATCATGTATTTTCATACAAAATTTCATCCCTTATTTATCTCCTTAGGTTTAAAGTTTAAGTTTAGATCTTTATGTTATTTTAGCTAATTTTGGGCGGTGTTATAAATATGTTGAAACCTTTAAAGAAGTAAAATTTTCAAGTCCCTCTGAATCATAAACACACTTAGCTTGAAGATAACTAGACGTAGTGCTTCGGGGTTCCTAGAATAGCTCTTGACTCAGCTCACGCAATTTATTTAAGGATTTCGTTTCACTCCTTAGATTTATCTCCATTACTTTGTGTGGCTTTCAGTGTTTCCTACTGAGTCAGAAACCGTAATGTTAAACATTTGACTCATATATGTATAACAGGTATGTTAAATGTAAAAAAAAAACGGAGACATTTTTTTTAGACTTTTGGTAAACCTAAATTATTTGTTCGGCTTTTATCTAGTCAATAAGTTAGTTTTACTTGGCTGAGCCGGACCCCTACTATCGGTTCGCTATGTTACGAATAAGAAATGTATGTATTTGTAACCCTTTTTACGAAAGACGCGTAGAAGTGAAAGCATGAATTTTTTCCCAGTTATAGTATATTTTAAAATTGTATGCTTTAATCTTACATAGTTTTAATAAATAAAATATTTAATAAGTCAAAATATTGTAATATGCGTAGACATTACAATATTTTGACATGATACGATAATCATACACGAAATACTCATTTGTTGGTTGTTTTGGCGGGGATTTGAGAGAGTGACGTTGTGAGTTTTGTATTTCTTGTTAAATTTGTGTTATTCCGGTGTTTAATGTGTGATAATGGTAGAA